>BLSH010365564.1:148114-164258 GCA_018402905.1 Glandirana rugosa
CGAGACGAAAAGATTTTAATCGTCTTTTCTCGTGTTTTCGCAAACGGTATAACCTTTTGTTATTTTTATTTAATAAAAGGCACTTGTAAGACGGTATGAAGACGCGAATTTATCTTTCAAACATTATACGTAAAAATTCAGGACAAGACACACACAAAAACACGTCGATGTCCATAATTTTATGTAATATTTATATAGTCTAACGTACAAACCACGTAATGAGTACGGTATGGTAATTGCAGAAACTTCTACACGAAAAGAACTTCAATGTTGATGTAAAGTTGTTTGTCCGAACATTTTACATAAGGGATTTTTCGGAATCCACTTTTGACATGATGACGTTTGTTGCCGTATTTCGATGGGTACACGAAATCCGTCTCAAATGGTGCACCTTTTGTTCTTGACTCAACACGTGGTAAACTCTGCCTAAAGCACATGGGTAGCTTTATGCCGTTGTTTGCAGTAGTACAGTTTTCACCTAAGGCTTTTTAGGGAATACATTTTACAAGCCTGTTTGTTGAAATGTAGTTGTAACTTCAAGAAAAGCACATCTTCAAAGACGTTAATGGTATGGCATGAGTAATGCACCAAACATGCAATCTGATATATTTATAATGTATTTTAATACCTGTAGCTGCACAAAAACACACACAGAACAGGACTTAAAAATGCATATTACAAACTTTCTATTTAAGCGCAGAAGTATGGCAGAATGTTCACGGAAAATAATTTATTTTTATTGTTTTCCAATATGGCAAACGCTTTTGTGCTCTTTTCTGCTAATTTTAGAAAAGCAGAGCATGCTTGACCCAGAGATTAAAAATGTAAGCACTTCTACAAAACACTAACCAGTAGTTGAAATTTCATCTGCAAAACACTTACTAACAGATGACATTGCGTCTGCAAATGATACCAACAGGTGACATTGCCTCTGCAAAATACTTACCAGTAGGTGACATTGCCTCTGCAAAACACTTACCAGTAGGTGACATTGCCTCTGCAAAACACTTACCAGTAGGTGACATTGCCTCTGAAAAACACTTACCAGTAGGTGACATTGCCTCTGAAAAACACTTACCAGTAGGTGACATTGCCTCTGAAAAACACTTACCAGTAGGTGACATTGCCCCTGCAAAACACTTACCAGTAGGTGGCATTGCCTCTGCAAAACACTGACCAACAGGTGACATTGCCTCTGCAAAACACTGACCAACAGGTGACATTGCCTCTGCAAAACACTTACCAGTAGGTGACATTGCCTCTGCAAAACACTTACCAGTAGGTGACATTGCCTCTGCAAAACACTTACCAGCAGGTGACATTTCCTCTGCAAACCACTTACCTACAGTTGACATTGCCTCTGCAAAACACTTCCCAACAGGTGACATTGCCTTTGCAAAACACTTACCAACAGATAACATCGCCTCTGCAAAACACTTACCAACAGGTGACATTGCCTTTACAAAACACACGACCAACAGGTGACATTGCTTTTACAAAACACTTACCAGCAGGTGACATTTGCCCTGCAAACACTTACCAGTAGGTGACATTGCCCCTGCAAACACTTACCAGTAGGTGACATTGCCCCTGCAAACACTTACCAGTAGGTGACATTGCCCCTGCAAACACTTACCAGCAGGTGACATTGTCCCTGCAAAACGTATTGATCGATATACTGTAGATTCACCAGGGCCTTCGTGATAGGATATAAATTGAAGTAATAGTTTAGACCGGTCCTCGTGCTACATAATTGCCAGTAAATATAAAGGAGTACAGTCAGATCATAACGCATAGGGATGGGATGGACACAGGCATGTAGTCTGTGAGGGTGTCAGGGCTGTAATTGTTTACTAGCTGTATAATGTGTAAGGAAGGAAAGTGAGATATTATTTGAGCTTGTTTAGGTAATTCAGTAGCTTCTTATCATAAAGCCTTACGTATTAATTCGAATATCTTGCCTTCCATGCTCCCAGGAACGTTACTGTGGAGCCCTGTTCAGTGCAGCCAACCCTTCACAAACAAATAGTACTGGCAGCACTAGTGCACCACAGCCCCACTATTTCCTAAGGGAAGTCTGTACTTTGCAGGATGGGGCTCAAACACACGTGTGTACATTGGGAAGAGGACCTGATTGGAACGCTTGGCTTGCAAAGATTGGCAGGGCCACACAGTAAAGATTTCAGGAGCAGAGAAGAAGTTAAGTATTTCACTATCTGGGCTTTACTGAGAGGGGAGGGTAAGGAGTACTTTTATATACAGTATATACTTGGATATATGGATATAAATAGTGCTGCTGCCAGTGTTCACTTATTTTTAAAGCTGCAGGTGTTGGAAGGATATATATTCATTTGCCACGCATACCTAATCACTGACCTAGAGCGCATAGGGGTTAACTCTTTTTAGATTTCACTGGCTGCATGCTTGATTCACATTAGTGAATTACTCAATAGGGAAATCAGATGGGGTTAACAGCTAAAAAGCATGCATCTTTAAAAACAAGCCAGCAAGAGCAGACCCCATATATATATACTTACATTTTTACTTGACCAATTTGATGTAATTCATCATCTTTGGCCTTGCAGTAAAAGGCAGAGCAGGCAGTATAGGCTTGCCTCAGCCTTCTGCATGAAGAGTTAACTAGCTGTTTCCATTTAAAGCATGAGAAAATGTGGGCACTGACCCAGCTATGGGAAACAGTCATAAACCATTTCAGAGTGGATTAAATTTAATTGAACTTTAAGTTGTGATATCTTTTATAACACCATAAACAGATGTTAGAGCATGCACATCGTATCGGAGAGCTCCTTTTTTGGTCAGTGAAAGCACATGGGAGTTCTCATAAGTTACACAAAACATGGAAATGGACACATACAACATACAAGGAAAAAATAGAAGACAACATTTGTGAACCATTAAACATATATTTGTCATGTGTTTTAGTGTTTGTTTTTGGATCTGTAGTATTAAAGATATCTGAAATAGGAATTCACCAAGAGGGCAATGAGAAGTTTAGTTAAAAAAACAATGAAATGCAAACCTGCCATCTGATCTCCTGCTTGGCAATTTTTTTAAAACAAATTAAAATAGATCCGTGGCACAGAGGACTATGTAAAACTGGGGAACACAGCAAAAAAGTCTGTGGTACTTCAAGGGTTAACTTTCGCTGGTTCCAGAACACTATAATGCAGCACCTCTTTGGAGACTGAAGAGATCTATAAAGTGATAGATAAGGAAAGCAGAGGGGGCACAATCTGAGTGTAGTAACATCAATACTTTTATTGTGGAAAAGACAATTGGCAACTTACATTCAAACTGTTAAAATTGCTTGTCTTAAATGTGCAGCCTGGTGTGGTGGATTCTCAGGAAAGCAGTCTGAGAGGAAAGGAACTCAGGACCAACAGCTGTATGGCCTGCATACAGAGAAAACACCAGAGGGTGCCAAGACTAAGTGCAGCATGATATGGTGAAGAAGAGCACAGAACACAAGTGGCAACTCACATAGCAAAGGAATAGCATGTGCCTCTCCTTAATGTTTGCAGTGACACTGAGTCTCCATGCCTGGTGTTATTCACCACCGCAGCCTGGGGTGTTCTGTAACATCAAAGAGAGCCGCATGTAAGGGAATCTGTGGCATGCACAATGGAACAGAAGTGATGTCACATGTGGGAAGACATTGGGGGTGTGGCTACGTGTTTCAAGACAACATACCTCTTCGTCAAGCCTTTCTTTAACTGTTTGCTATGTAAGTTGCTATTTGTATTTTCTACAATAAAAGTATTGAAGTTACTATACTCAGATTTCGCCCTCTGCTGACCTTGGCTTACTTTTTTTTTTCAACTGTGAAGTACAAATCCAGTAAATTCAAATCCTAGTCAGAACATCAGATGTGGATGCTTTCTTCCAGTCATTCACTCAATGTATTAAAGTGATGGTAAAGGCAGATTTTTTTTTTTATCTTAATGCATTCTCTGCACTAAGATAAAAAGCCTTCTGTGTGCAGCAGCCCCCCTAATACTTACCTGAGCCCCATCTAGATCCAGCGATGTACTCGAGTGCCTCGGCTGTCTGAGACTCTCCCTCCTCATTGGCTAAGACAGCAGCATGGCACCATGGGCTCCCGCTGCTGTCAATCAAAGTCATTCAGCCAATGAGGAGAGAGGGGGGGCCTGGCTGGGCTGTGGCTCAGTGTCTCAAAATGACACACAGAGCAGTGGCTCGGCTTGGGTGCCTCCATAGAAAGCTGCTTGCTGTGGGGGGCACTCAATAGGAAGGAGGGGCCAGGGGCACTGAAGAGGGGCCCGAGAAGAGGAGGATCCGGGCTGCTCTGTGCAAGACTACTGCACAGAACAGGTAAGTACAACATGTTTGTTATTTTTAACTAAAAAAACAAGACTTTAGTATCACTTTAAAGCCAGTGAATCTGCATGACAGCTAGGCCATACACACATTCAGATGGAGGTCACCAGTTGTAGCCCTGTGACAGGTGCCTTTTCTCATTGTCACATTGTAGAGCTGTTATTTGGCCCTTTATTTTGTTCATTATGTTAAGACTAATGTTTTTGTTACGCATTTTTTCCCCCCAGACTTTACTGACAACCTTAATTTGTCCTCTTTTTTTTATGGATTGTACATACATTTCAATGCAGCTGCCATTACTGTTCCCAGGTTATAAGCAAATCACCCTACAAAAAGCCAAAAAACTGCTAAGCTGGGGTGCAAGGAGGAAATCACCAGACACATTATGTAAAGGTACAGAAGCAGTTTTTATTGGAAATCAGCGTGTTTGAAGGGTTCAACAGGTCCTCCTTCATCAGGGCTAAGCGGAAACGGCATTAAAAGATACAGGTGCCGTTTGCTTTGGATTACGAGTTAAATATTAATATGTATACCTGGTTGGTTTGTGTAGAGTCTTACTCACTGTACTGATTACTGAATAAAATAAAAATATTAAACATTTAAATGTACAGTATCTCACAAAAGTGAGTACACCTCTCACATTTTTGTAAATATTTTATTATATCTTTTCATGTGACAACACTGAAGAAATTACACTTTGCTACAATGTAAAGTAGTGAGTGCACAGCTTGTATAAGGGCCCGTTCACACAGGGGCGACTTGCGCTCCTACTTGAGTTGCCTCAAGTCGCCCCAAGTCGCTTGACATCTTAAATCCCATTGAAATGAGTGGGAAGTGTCTTAATGTACGCTACTGAAGTTCCTCCGACTTCAAAAAAGGTTCCTGTACTACTTCAAGGTGACTCCTATCCGACTTGTGCCCATAGAATCCAATAGAAGTTGCCTCAAAGTTGGATCACCCATCTATATTGTAGCGACTTTACATTTTTTTTAAAGAATTTTTGAAGGCAACCCCCCTCCCTCCCTTCTCTAAGGCAAAGTCACGTGGCATGAAGTTGCGCTGTAAGCTGCCTGAAGTCGCGCTGAAAATCGTGCTGAACGTTACCTAGCAAAGCCTGCCTAAGTTGGATCGCCTCTGTGTGAACGGGCCCTCCCAGTGTAAATTTGTTGTCCCCTCAAAATAACGCAACACACAGCCATTAATGTCTAAACCGCTGCCAACAAAAGTGAGTACACCCCTAAGTGAAAATGTCCAAATTTGGCCCAAACTGTCAATATTTTGTGTGGCCACCCTTATTTTCCAGCACTGCCTTATCCCTCTTGGGCATGGAGTTCACCAGAGCTTCACAGGTTGCCACTGGAGTCCTCTTCCCCTCCTCCATGATGGCATCATGGAGCCGGTGGATGTTAGAGACCTTGCGCTCCTCCACCTTCCGTTTGAGTCTGCCCCACAGATGCTCAATAGGGTTTAGATCTGGAGACATGCTTGGCCAGTCCATCACCTTTACCCTCAGCTTCTTTAGCAAGGCAGTGGTCGTCTTGGAGCTGTGTTTGGGGTCGTTATAATGTTGGAATACTGCCTTGCGGCCCAGTCTCCGAAGGGAGGGGATCATGCTCTGCTTCAGTATGTCACAGTACATACTGGCATTCATGGATCCCTCAATGAACTGTAGTTCCCCAGTGCCGGCAGCACTCATGCAATGCAAGACCATGAAACTCCCACCATGCTTGACTGTAGGCAATACACACTTGTCTTTGTACTCCTCACCTGGTTGCTGCCACACAAGCTTGACACCATCTGAATCAAATAAATTTATCTTGGTCTCAAGACCCCAGGACATGGTTCCAGTAATCCATGTGTTCAGCAAACTGTTTTCAGGCTTTCTTTTGCATCATCTTTAGAAGAGGTTTCCTTCTGGGACAACAGCCATGCAGACCAATTTGATGCAGTGTGTGGCCTATGGTCTAAGCACTGATAGGCTGACCCTCCACCCCTTCGACCTCTGCAGCAATGCTGGCAGCACTCATACATCTATTTCCCAAATTCAACTTCTGGATATGACGCTGTGCATGTGCACTCATCTTCTTTGGTCAACCATGGCAATGCCTGTTCTGAGTTGTACCTGTCCTGTTAAACCACTGTATGGTATTCGCCACTGTGCTGCAGCTCAGTTTCAGGGTCTTGGCAATCCTCTTATAGCCTAGGCTTTATGTAGTGCTTTTTTTCAGAGCCTCAGAGAATTCTTTGCCATAAGGTGCCATGTTTAACTTCCAGTGACCAGTATGAGTACCAGAGAGCGATAACACCAAATTTAACATACCTGCTCCCCATTCACACCTGAGGAGACCTTGTAACACTAACGAGTCACATGACACCAGGGAGGGAAAAGCTCTCCCTCTGACGTCAGTCACATGGCCGCCAAGCTAGTCGCTCGGCTTCTCCCACTGTAGCCCTGGATTGGAGCAGCCGAGCAGCCAGGAGTCACGTGACCGGCCTGAAGATACAGCACAAAAAGGTATTTAGAGGCTTTGATTCTAACAAACACATATACAGTGCTGGATGGCAGCTTAAAAATGAGCGTCTGTCAGCATTTTTTAAATTGTAGTTTTTTACTAACAGCAGCGGGGGGTGGCGCAGAGACAGAAACAGACTTCTGATCTAACAGGCAGGGAGGGAAGGGGGGAAGGACAGAGGAGAGACAGCAGATGATGGAGGCACGTAAATTGACCACGGTGTCAAGGCTCAGCAGACATGATAAACCGTGGACAGTTTACAGGGGGGGGCAGAAACAGGCAGAATCAGGCAGGTTTTTTTTACAGCTTTCAGAGGGGCAGGTTAGGCAGCACGAGCACTGGGCTGTTAACCTTCTATATGGAAACAGCATCCCTAATTTTTTTTTTTTTTTACTGTAACAACCACTTTAAGTTTGACTTATCTGAGCCAAACCATGGAAGTCGCAGGGGACAGGATACATTTCACATTCAAATATTTTACACTTTCTTAAAGTAGAAAACACTATCTTTGTTTACTTCCTTGGGAAATGGGTGTCTGTCTGGTGTTTGTATAGAGTGTGATGGATATGTTAGCTCTATTATGACCATAGCTTGTCTATCGCTATTTCCTTGATAATTCTATTGTTGCACATTTTATTGCTAAAAATACATTTTAATTACTGCCTAGTAAGCATGAATGTCAATGCTTGACAGAAACCATTAGATGTTTATTTTGTTCTTTTTTTTTACATGTCCAGCAATCACTATTTCCAAGAATATCCTAAATTTTGACTGTAATTCTGATTTTGAGGAGACGATCACTCTTCTAAAAATGAAGTGACTGCTAAAAATATGTGAGATAAAAGTGCATGTTGCTTAGTGAAGACATTTTAGTAATCTTTGATAGAAGCAGAAGAGAACGGAGTGTTCTCTCTAATGACACTTAAAAAGATCGTATCGTCCCTCCCACTTGGTATCATCTGTGAGAATCAGATGGAGGACAGAAATCTCTGACTTCAGTTTAAAAATAGCCAAATGCATCTCAGAGTGTGCATTCCATCAAATAAACAAGAACCTTGCCATTTTGTGTGCTGACAAGTATGGGAACGCTGCAATCTATAATATAAGACACGATAAGAGGGCCCATCATTTCCCACCTACAACATTGTGCTGTGCAAAAACACTACTTCATTGCTAATTGTACAGCACGTGAGTAGTGACATATAGATGAGGTTGTACTGCTACCCTTCTGTAAACTTATTCAGGAAGAGAGACTGACAGCACTACAATGTAGGAGAGTCCTGATTGGCTCAGAGGGCTGACAGTTTTCATTTGTGTTGTACTGTGCAGGGGATTAAAGGAGGCTGATATCAAGGCAAATTGGTTTACGTATGGTAATCCTATGTAATAACATTCTTTATTACTTTTAATATATACCTCATTGCATTAAATAAATAGTGTTTTTGTTTTTTGTTTTTTTTTATCTGCCTGGTATTCATAAAATTGGTAATGATAATCACATTTACATCTTGCAGAGGATGGGTGATGTGATGGTAGCTCCAAATGACTCCTCAATCAGTATTAACGTCCAACAGTGTTTGAATGTAGGCTTATTTTTTCATTCTACTGATGTTTTTATATCATTAACCTCTTCCCGCTCGTCGCGCGCATATATGCGGCCTTTTGGTGGAAGGGCTTTAATGCCAAGAGGCCATATATATGCAGCCTTATGTAAACACTTGTCATGCCCTGCACGCTCCCAGCACAGTTACCATCAGTAACCGGCGTGCTCCCGATGCATACTTGTGATTGGAGGTTTTCTGATCATATGACCACTGTGACAGCCAATTACAGTGTTCACATGACCCGAATGTCCGCCTCCGCCTCCCGGCATTTAGAAGATCTTAAAAGGCCAGGAGGCTGCATCTGGAAGGGGTTAAAGTGACTCTGAACTCAAAATGTTTTTTTTACCTTATTGTAATATCTGCATTAAGGTGAAAAAAACCCTCCCTACTACCTAATCTACCCCCCCCCCCCCCATTCCCTAAACACTTTATTGAGTAAATCACCAATCCAACACTGTCCTGGTTGCAGCACCACTGCTCTCGCTTCCTGGTCTCACATGGAATGCTGAAAGCAGGGGGAGCCATCGCTGCTGTCAGTGAAACGAATGTAAGGCCCAGGAGTGTGGCTTAAATGCACTAATTTGATGCACTTTGCATGTTGTGCTTGGCTTTAAAGCACAGTTCTATCCACAGTGGATTTCAGCTTCAGTGGTGTGAGCTAGCTCTCAACTTTTGTTTAGTTTTATTTCTAGTATTTTTTAATTTTCTCTCCTGTATTGAAGCTTGACTAGAGTTGGATCATTCCCAAGGCAACATAGGTAGAAGCGTAGGGCCCAGTGGATAACATTCATGCCAGTGAATTAAACCAGGGGGTTACGCAGTTGGTCATATGTGTGCACTTGCCTCCCCGGTCTGATGGAGAGGGGCCATGCCGGTACGGACAAAGTAAATATAGTGTGGCTTCTCTATGCCTATTGCAATCATTATGTCATTTGAATGGATAGGGAGGCAAAGCTGCTACCTTGCCTAAGCCCATCTCTGAGCTGAGCTGATGAGCATAAGCCTATAGTTGTCACCACCTTTCTCCATTTATTTCTGTGGAAAATGAAGAATAGGCTAGCAGGTGCAAACATCCTCTATTGGATTGCTTATAGAAATATAAGTTACTTTCAGAATAATGACCACATGGAATGTACCATTACAGCTAAGCTTCCAGCCGGTTACCTAACACAAGATAGATCATCCTTACACTGGCTTCCAGAGCTATGTCCAGCTCCATGCAGTAGCTCTTTTTTATATGTGAATGTTTAATATGCAATAGGCTGCAACAGGAACCCTGTTGATACAGACAGTGCGTCAGTGGACAAATACTAGAAGATCCTCTCTTATGAGAGTTGAAGCCAATAAAGGCGCAGGGGCCCTATTCACAATGTTTACTAAATTATTTATTATAAAAAAACATAATTATGGTTGTGGTATGATAACTTTTTTGTCAACTGTACAGCCTGTTTCACACGGGCTTCAGCTGGTATCAGAGCAGTGTGAACAGCAAGCTTTGGCAAAGCAGAGCTTCCAGGAAGCTTTGTTGAAGCTTTTAAAATACCATTCAGCTCCAGTTTGTAAATGTTGAACGCCGATCCTAATGGCAAAGTTGATTGCCACTTCCCCCGGCTACAGTGTGAGCTTAGTTTGCCAGGAGGACGTACATGGATGTCCTCCGTGATCGCTCTACCTGCGCACCCGCTGCAGCATGCAGGCGGCGTGCTCTGTGATAACTGAGTCCTTCAGATCACAGATTGGGTAAAAGGGCCAATCACAGCGGCCCTTTACCATGTGATCAGCTGTGTCCAATGACAGCTGATCACGGAAGTAGACTCAAGCCAGTTATCTGCTTTTCTTTCCTCATGCTGACAATGCAAGGAGAGAAAAAGAGAGCCGATAACCAGTTTGTGTTAAAGGGAAATCGACACTGGTAGTTTGTAAATGTTGAATGCAGATCCTAATGGGAATGTTGAATGCCACTTTAAGCAAGCTACTACTAGCAGGCTTTCAACAAGCTTCAAGAAGTACTGAAGCCTGCTAACAGCTTGTTTATAGTGGCAATCAATGCTCCCATTAGGATCTTTATTCAGCATTTACAAACTGGAGTTAAACTCTTTAACAAAGATTGCTGTAAGCTCTGCAAATACTTTGCCAAGACTTGCTGTTCGTATGCAAGCTGAAGCCGTGTGAAACAGGCCTACCAAGTTCAGACAAGACAAAAGTCTGTTTTGTCATTAAAGAAATGTTTTTTTATCTTTCTTTTTTATTTGTTGATTTACTTTTTGTGCTCTTCATTTCAGATGTGATGCGTGGTCAAACTCTGACAAATCCCTAGAACAGACCTCCTCTGATGATGTTTTTGTTGACTGCTTATCATCTCAGCATCCTTTTAACCAGACACTTTACAATGTAAACTTTCACCACCATGGTCATATCCAATCCCCAACTTCCATTGCCATCAAAGACCTTGAATCAAATGGTTCCTCCAGTGACTTTTCTTCTTCTTCTCCTCTTCTGGGTCCCGCTTCATCACAAACATTTTCCATTGAAAAAAATCACAGTGGGCTTAGTGACGGCGAGATCTTAGCCATCGTTCCACCACCGAGACCGCCTAAACCAAACCATTTTCCCGAAGCAAGGCCTGAAGTGATTTCCAGCGGAATCATCCAGAATGGACATTGTTTATCTGGAATGGTGCCAAGAAGAATCTCACTATCCAGTCTGGACAACGTTAGGAACTGGAAAGGTAAACATGCATTTTATCTGGATGGCTGAGGCCTAAAACAGTTACATGTCACTAAACTGGTATCAGTTATGAGTGAGGAAAAGGGTGACTTGATGATTTTTCTTTTATTAACTTGCATTTTCAATCAAGGAAATCAGGAACGTAATTATACAACCTGTAGTTATAAGACATATGGATTCCTTTAACTAGTCATTTTTAAAAAAAAATTTTTAATGTGAACCTTTCTATTGATCATGTTAGGAAATTTCAATATAACTACAGGTCAAACTTGTATAGGGCTTCCTAATGACATCTCTGCACAGCCATAGAATATGAGTGATGTGTGAGGTTGTGAGAATGTTCCCTCTAATCAGAGCTGGTGACCATAGTGACATGGGTCTTTACCGGTGCCCATAAGATGGGATAGAGGGGTCTAAATAGACAGATGGGGAATTATTCGAGCTTTAGTATTTCTGCATTGGTGAACTGATTTTCACATACTAATTTATATTTGGAAGTCTTTTCATAAAAAAGGAGCATGGCAAAGGTTTTGTAGCTCAGCATTATCATGGATGAATAAGGAGTATATGCAAATTCTAATAAAAGTAGAACAAGATTTTACCTTTTAATGCAACATTACTCTGATCTGTATTGTGCAACTGGCAAAAACTGCACTCAGAGCTTAGCTGTGCACTTTTCTCAGTAATGCATTGGGGTTGATTCAGTAAAACTGGAGAGTGCAAAATCTGGTGCATCTCTGAATAGAAACCAATCAGCTTTCAGGGTTTTTTGTCGATGCTTAAAGTGATATTAAAGCCTCTTTAAAAAAAAGAACAGCACAGAGAAGCTCCGATCCTCCTCTACTCGGGTCCCTCGCAGGCGCTCCAGGCCCCTCCCTCCCACCGAATTCCCCCAGCGCAAGCGGCTTGCAATGGAGGCACCCGAGCAGGCTTGCTCCCAAGCTGAGAATCTGCATGTCCATTCACACACAGATCCGCAGCTTGGCCTCACCCCTCTCTCATCTGATTGGCTCAGTGGCTGTGATTGAGACAGCAGCGGGAGCCAGTGGCTGCTGTCTCAGCCAATGAGGAGGCAGAGTCCCCAGAGAGCCGAGGCACTCGTGCACATCACTGGGGTTTAGGTAAGAATTAGGGGGGCTGGGGAGGGGGGGGCTGCTGCACAGAGAAGGTTTTTTACATTTGTGCATAGAATGCATGAAGGTAAAAAAACTTGAGCCTTTAGAACCACTTGAACAAGCTGAAGTTAGAAACTGATTGGCTACCATAGTTGCACCAGATTTTTCACTCTCCAGTTTTAGTAAATCAACCCCTAAATCTGCATTCACACAGGGACGACCCGACTTCAGCGTGAGTTTGCTAGGTGACTTTCAGCGCAACTTCGAGTGGCTTACAACATGACTTATGCCAGGTGACTTTGCCTGTAGCCAATCAGAGAAGGGAGAGAGGGGGCTTCCCCAAATAAATTCTATTATTTAACACTACAAAGCCGCTTATGTTTAGATTGGGGATCCTACTTGTAGGCGGCTTCTATTCAATTCTATGGGCACAAGTCAGATAGAAGTCACCTCCAAGTAGTACAGGAACCTTTTCTAAAGTCGCCTTGAAGTTGGAGCGACTTCAGTAGTGTATATTAAGACATCTCCCATTCACTTCAATGGGATTTCAGATGTCAAGCGACTTGGAGAGACTTGAGACAACTCAAGTCAGATCGCAAGTCGCCCCTGTGTGAATGCGCACTTAGTCTCACGGTGCCTGTGCAAGTGTACTACTGAAGCTACCACTGTTTTAATGTTCATTTACAACCATGAAAACATTTATTAAAGTATAACTTTAGACAAACTCTTTTTTAGTTTTACATATCAGTAAAAAAAAAAAAGCCAGATTTTTGCTGCTGTCTGTTTCCCTGAATGAAATAATCCCTCACTTCTCGTGGTTACTTGGATAGTAAATAAGCGTAAACCTCCTACCAAGGAACACATAGAGCAGCAAAAACCTGCCAGGGGTTGTAACCCCTCTTTACTCGGAGGTTGGAATGTGTCTCGTGTGTGTTTTTAAATGTCATTTTTAAATGCTTGAGGGCATTCATATGGGCATATACTGGATTTATTGACAGTAATCAGAAATATTTTAATATTCTATGGCATTAAATATACAAACTGAGAATGAAGTGTGCTAATCACATGTATGATTGTGCAATTATTACAGGGTAGATATTTTAAGTATCTGAAAGAACATTGTTTACCTGTCCTGAAAACACTGCATTTGCAACATGTATACTTCAAACCTGAAAGTAGTATTAAAGGAGTTGTAAAGGCAGAATTTTTTTTATCCTAATGCATTCTATGCATTAACATAAAAAAAACCCTCTGTGTGTGGCAGCCCCCCCCCCAACACCCCCTAATTACTTATCTGAGCCCCATCTTTCTCCAGCAATGTCTGAGTGTCTTAGCTGTCCCAGACACTCCTCCTGATTGGCTGAGACACAGCAGTGGTGCCATTGGCTCCTGCGGTTGTTAATCAAAATCAGTCAGCCAATCAGGGGAGAGAGGGGGTGGGGCCGGGTCGGGGCCCCGTGTCTGAATGCACACACTGAGCTGTGACTCGGCTCGGGTGCCCCCTTTAAATAGCAGGCTGCTGGCTTGAGATGGCACATTTGATAGGAGGGAGTGGCCAGGATCACAGAAGAGGGACCCGAGAAGAGGAGGATCCGGGCTGCTTTGTGCAAATCCAACTGCATAGAAGAGGTAAGTATAACATGTTTGTTGTTTTTTAAAAAAAAAAAAAAGTGAGAATTTACAATCACTTTAAACC
The DNA here is from genome assembly GCA_018402905.1 of Glandirana rugosa. Taxonomy (NCBI): domain Eukaryota; kingdom Metazoa; phylum Chordata; class Amphibia; order Anura; family Ranidae; genus Glandirana; species Glandirana rugosa. Next base: position 162,129 of record BLSH010365564.1, read on the forward strand.
CAGAAGCAAACATTTATTATATTACATTGTAAAGTGCTGTGCAAACTGTTGGCGCTATATAAATCCTGTATTATAATAATAATAATAATATTGCAGTTTAACAATTATTAGATGTGATGGCTGTATTAGTTTTCTTTTTTAAGGCTTTATTCTATTTTCATCTGGTGATCTCGCCAGCAAGTCTGTTTTTCAAATGCACAAGCTCTCCAACAGAATGTATTTTTTACATTGCATGAGACAAACCACTTTACGCTGGCAGGGGTGATTAAAATGATCAGCCTTTATTCATGCAAAACCTCTATCCAAAAAAAAAAACTGTTTGCTGTAACCCATTACAAAGTGTTAGCTGGAAATTGGCTATGTATCTAAATCTGCTAGTACATTTAACACTACCCTCCCCCTTCAGACTGTCAGTGCTGCTGTCTGCTGTGCCTCATGTTCTCATTCCTCCAGAGTTGTGTCTCATTAATACAGGAGGTATGTTAATTGCCATAACATCAGGTGAAAACAGAGGGAAAACGCCAAAGAAACACAAACTGATGCAGCCACCACATCTAATGATTGGTAAGCTGCAATATAATGCACTTTTAGTTTTTGGGTTTAATACCACTTGAAGTTTAGTCTACTCATATTTTGACTTCCCTGCTTCCTCATTTTCCCCTCACCAACATACTAATGACATTTTCAAATAAGACCTTAAGAGTACTTATCTACAGAACCCTCAGTCCTGGTGCAACCAATGGGCTGACCCTTCAGAGGATTTATAGTCATGAGGCAACCAATGGGCTGGCCCTTTAGAGGATTTATAGTCAAGAGGCAACCAATGGGCTGGCCCTTTAGAGGATTTATAGTCATGAGGCAACCAATGGGCTGGCCCTTCAGAGGATTTATAGTCATGGGTCAACCAATGGGCTGGCCCTTCAGAGGATTTATAGTCATGAGGCAACCAATGAGCTGGCCCTTCAGAGGATTTATAGGCATGAGGCAAACAATGGGCTGGCCATTCAGAGGAGATATGTAAATATCAAAAAAATATCAAAATACCTTGATGGCCTCATGTCAGTCTGGTGGAGTAGGGCTTTCAGTCAGGCTGCATTTGCATGCCTACAGCCCTGGGTATCACCCACTTGTGATACTAAGATTCCATGATTGAATGAACTGAAATCCAATGAATAAAAGGGGAAGGCCAGGGACAGTCAGATTGGCAAGGGAAGGGCTACATCAGTGGTAGGCAACCTTTCAGAGGTGGAGATCTACCTGAGCAACATGAAAGAGATCAAAGATCACCGGGGTTCGGTGCCCTTATTTTTTTTTAAAGTAATTCACTAGCAAGGCCTAATTAACTAATGCAAAAAATAAAAACCACAGAGGCGATCAAATACCACCAAAAGAAAGCTCTATTTGTGGGGAAAAAAAGGGCGTCAATTTTGCTTGGGTACAACGTCGCATGACCGTGCAATTGTCAGTTAAAGCGACGCAGTGCCGAATCGTAAAAAAGTGCTCTGGTTAGGAAGGGGGTAAATCCTTTCCGGGACTGAAGAGGTTAAAAAAAAGCACAGTGTCAGTAGGGAAGTGGTTGGTGTCAGTAGTTTTTATTTTTATTATCTTATTTTTTAATTCATCTTTACAACTTTTTTAAATGAAATTTTACAATATTATTGTTAGGAGCCCTGTTGGAGGGCTTTGGTTAAATAACAGGGGTCTAAACAGAGACAGAGAAAGGGACTGAGTACAGATTCCCCAGTCCCTTTTTCTGCAGCCTCAGCTGCAAGTGGCTGAGTATTTGGATTTTCCCACCGCCACCACCCATATCCTGGCGCTGTAAGGCTGTTGCCTAAGCAGCCTTATGCTGGCGCTGACCCTGTCCACAATACTGCCCTCTGCCTCCAATCCTCATCGCAATGTCCTCTGCTCCTTTGACATCCCCCCCAAAATAGTGCCCTCTGCCCCTCATCCCCACAGCAATGACCTCTGCTTTTTTGACATCCACCCCCACTCACAATAGTGCCCTCTGCTCCCATCCCCATAGCAATGTCCTCTGCTCCTTTGACATCCCCCCACAATAGTGCCATTTCCCCCCCATCCCCACAGCAATGACTTCTGCTTCTTTGACACCCCCCCACAATAGTG
>BLSH010365564.1:166833-178996 GCA_018402905.1 Glandirana rugosa
TCGCTCGATGGCAAATATCTGCCGCTAAGCGCGATGTCGCGGTGAGACGTCGTCATTTACATACGCTCGACCTGCCCTTGGCCAATTTCACCAACAATTTGGAGTGTACGTCACTTCTGGCAGGTTTTCCTGACAACAAGAGGTAAAAACGTGACAGGGGAGGAAGCCCCAGCACACAACCTGTGATTGACAGCTTCAGCTTCCTTTCCTGTATGTTGTGTGAAAGGTGTGTGTGTCCCTTTCTCCAAATCAGCTCTCTCTCAGCTCTGCAGAGTGTAACTTGAGCTCCCCGCCCCCTGCTTTCTGGAAGCTCAGACAAGCTGTATAAATGCTGGACTTTGAACAGATCTAGGAGAGATGACTACAGATAAACAGGTGCAACTTATGTTGGAGGATTTGTTTCATCTCTGTGTATCACCTGAGGCCAGTCACTTCTCTGGGTATATGTGAGGTTTAACAACCACTTTAACCGGTTCCCGTCCAGCTCGCATACATTTACTGCTGCAGAGTGGCGCTGTAGCGCGAATCGCCGTCTATAAACGGTAGCTCGCTCGTGCATGGCTAGTGGGCAAGAGCGCGCTAGTGCGCGCTCGTGCCCGCCGCACTAGGCAGTCCGACATGTCCGCTGCAATATCATAGTTCCGATAAAAATCGCAGATCGCTGCCATTACTAGTAAAAAAAAATAGTAAAAACGCCATAAATTAATTCTCATGGTTTGTAAACACGGCAACTTTTGCACAAACCAATCCATAAGCGCCGATCGCATTTTTTTTACCACAAATATGAGGAAGAATATATATCGGCAAAAACTGATGAATAAATTTGTTTTTTTATATTTTTTTTGGATATGTATTTTTTTTCAAAATTGTCGCTCTTTTTTTGTTTATAGCGGTGATCATAAATTACGCAGAGGTGGTCAAATACCACAAAAAGAAAGCTATATTTGTGGGAAAAGGGGCATCAATTTTGTTTGGGTACAATGTTGCACGACCGCGCAATTGTCAGTTAAAGCGACACAGTGCCGAATCGCAAAAAGTGCTCTGGTCCTAATGTGGGAAATCCTTCCGGTCCTTGTGGTTAAAGAATGGAATTAAAATGGGTACATTATGGTTCCATTATCTTTTAATGATTTTAGCCAGTGCATCACAATGCATGTGCCTTTTAGTGTATTGCAAAGCACAGATGTGAATTATTTGTACTATGTAACTGTGTTATGCATTAAAGTTATAAAACCAAAAAATGTAATATAATGCATCTTACTGATCCTAAAATGTTGTGGCTGCATTAGTTTTCTTTTTTATTTTTACCTGGTGATCTGGCCAGTAATACACTTTCTGTCTTAGGGTGGCTCTTCTATCTATGGAGGATCAACAGAGTCACTCTTGGACAGCGGCACTGTCTGGAGAGGGTAGTGTTATAATGGCCTTACACGCTTTAATAAATGATCAATTTATTTTCTGACCAGTCTCTCCCAATAGGAGTAATTGATGTATAGTTAACAATCTGTTTGATAGATATGCCACACACAGGGAAGTGGATTTCGATTGATTGTTAAAAACAAGTATGGACATAGCTTTTTTGGTCATACTTATCCCCTGGGTCACAGGAGTGCACTTACTTTTGCTCTCTTGCGACCCAGAGTCAGTCGTCAGTGGGCTAAAGAGTCGCTCCAGGCACTGGAATGATCCCGGCCATATTGTCAGGATCCACCCAGCTGCCTGACACAACACACTGCTAAGAGCCGAAGCCGCCAGCTGCACCCACCCTTTCACTAGCCTGGCACTCCAGTGAGCGCTAGAAGAGCTGAGGAGAGAGTTGTGACTGTTAGTCACCGCTCTCTGCTGTATGCAGACCGAGACCAGAGCGATCAGCAGTCATATGATTGCTCAATTCCCAATCTTAGAGCTGGTGGGGGGCCACTGCAGCATCACAGCAATTTTACATCATCGAGGTGAGTATGCATGCTTGTGTTTCTTTGTTTCTTAGCTACCCCAAACTTCTCCTTTAAAGGAGTTGTATACCCTCAGGGTTTTTCACCTTAAAGCATTCTATGCATTAAGGTGAAAACTCTTCTGTGCTTCAGTAGCCACCCAGAGCTCCCCTAATACTTACCTGAACGCGATCATTCCAGCTATGAGCACAAGCCCAGCAGCTCCAGGCACTGTCTCAGGTCCTCATTGGACAGATTGATAGCAGCAGGAGCCAGTGACACAGGAGACGGTGGGCGAGGCTGAGTCCTGCTGTCTGTGTCAATGGACACAGCAGCAGGACTCGGGAGCATGCCGGCACCAGTGCCTCCATGGAAAGCGTCTCTCTGTGGGGGCACTCAATGAGGAGGAGGAGCCAGGAGCACTGCCGGGGGACCCCAGAAAAGGAGGATCGGGGCTGCTCTGTGCAAAACCCTTGCACAGAGCAGGTAAGTATAACATGTATGTTATTTTTAAAGAATAATGAACCTTTATGATAAAAGATATAATTGTAACTTGTGATTTCATGTTATCGATCACATCTCTGTTTCCATCTTGTAATTGCATAATCTGATCATTTTTTTTTTTTTGACCAAAAAAGATTTTATTGATAAAAAACATGTATCATGACAACACATATGGTATACAAGCCAATTCCAATCACAGCAGTGTATCATATTTTCACATCATATGCAACAGTCTCTTCGGTACAGAATCTGATCATTTAAAATGCAGTTGTATTCATGAACCAAGTATCTCGTTGCTATATATTGATGCAAAATGAACCATAATATACCGCCCTGGCCATTAGACCTCAAGAGAGTGGCTATTCAGTTTTTTGCAGATTTAACAAATCTTTTTAATTGATTGGTAAAAAAAAAGTTGCTAGGGGTTCCTTGAGCAATGGTCAATTTCTACCTCTCAGATAAATTCCCAATGACATCATTGATCTTTTTAGCTATCTGTAAGGGGGTAATTCTTCCCAATGACCACAAGTGTAAGGAGCATTCTTCCCATTGACCATCACACTAATGTATCATGAGTTATAGATTTTTAATTTTTAGCAGGGGTTCCCAGAGACCAGAGAATTATTTCAAGGGTTCCTCGGTGTTGAGAAGGTTCAGAAAGGCTGGTCTAGTAGATTTAGATGGACTTTACATAAGTGACAGACAAAGCAGAACTCCCACTAACACTTTTTAAGCAGTTACAGTAACTGTGACGTCACAGCCCTGGGAATACAACCCTGTTGTCGAACCGCTCGCTGACGCAGGGAACTGCAACTTACAGATCATGTGACCGCACTGAAGCTGAATAAAAATAAGGGATTAACACAAAATTCTTATACAAACAGTAGGTAGCATGGATATGAGGAGGAGGAAGCTGCATTTTTAAAGCTTCTGCTTTAATGCAGCTTGTCTCAACACGTGAGCATAGAGTGACTGGGCTTTTCTTAAGAACTGTTTTCGTAAGCATGGAATTTATTTCCCTATGATTAAAGTGATTGTAAATTCTTTTTTTAAGCAATCAAATAACAAACAGGTTTATACTTACCTGCTCTGTAAAATGGAATTGCACAGAGCGGCCACAAAACTTAATTTCTCTGGTCCCCTGTCGGCGTTCCTGGATTTTTATCACTTGTGAGTGCCCCCATAGAAAGCTGTTTCTAATTTACTATCGGTGTTCAAAAACCACCTTTGACGTAAAGGGACGCTTTTTGGTTGCCATGGACAATCTCAAGTTTCCAGGCAGAAAGAATGACATATATAATATGAAAGTGCATGCAGGGCACTGGGCAAACCACTAGGGACAAAGGGGATGTGAAATGATTTCATACAGTAATGTAATCTTACTGATTACAGTTGTACTATATGTGTACTGTGTGTTTCACTATTTGAATTTGCCGCCGCCCCCATGTGACACAGCGCTCGCAGGGAATGGAGCCCGGCACGAAGAAGCATCGGGCAGAGGACACAGCCTGCGGACACAGCGGGGGACATCGCTGGATCCAGGGGACAAGGTGAGTAACATTGCATGGATCCTGCGATGCGATCCCGAGTGTGGCTTGGGGTTACCGCTCTTGGTACAGAATATTCACCCCAAGCCACACTCGGGAATACCGCCAGGAAGGTTAATCCCATAAAAAAAAAAATTTCCACTGCATTTGTGAAGAAGGCTTCAGGGCGCGCAAGAAAGTCCAGCAATCACCAGAACCGTCTCCTACAGTTGATTCAGCTGCGGGATCAGGGAACCACAAGTGCAGAGCTCAGGAATGGCAATAGGCAGGTGTGAGTGCATCTGCATGCACAGTGAGGTGAAGACTTTTGGAGGATGGCCTGGTGTCAAGAAGGGCAGTAAAAAAGCCACTTCTCTCCAGGATAAACATCAGGGACAGAATGATATTCTACAAAAGGTACAGGGATTGGACTGCTGAGGAGTAAAGTCATTTTCTCTGATAATTCCCCTTTCCGATTGTAATGGGCATCCGGAAAAAATCTTGTCCAGAGAAGAAAACGTGAGCGTTACCATCAGTCCTGTGTCATGCCAACAGTGAAGCGTCCTGAGACCATTCATGTGTGGGATTGCTTCTCAGCCAAGGGAGTGGGCTCACTCACAGAACACAGCCATGAATAAAGAATGGCACAAAAACATCCTCCGAGAGCAAATTCTCTCAACCATCAAAGAACAGTTTGGTGATAAACAATGCTTTTTCCAACATGATGGAGCACCTTGTCATAAGGCAAAAGTGATAACTAAGTGGCTTGGGGAGCAAAACCTCAACATTTTTTGTCCATGACCAGGAAACTCCAGAGACCTTAATCCCATTGAGAAATTCTGACAAACTCGAAGCATTGATTATGCAAGAATGGGTTGCCATCAGTTAGGATGTGACCCAGAAGTTATTTGACAGCATGCCAGGGTGAATTGCAGAGGTCTTGAAAAAGAAAGGTCAACGCTGCAAATGTTGTATCTTTGCATAAACTATACCATAGTAACATCTGACAAAAAGATCTAAAACACTGAAGCAGGAGACTTCGTGAAAATTATTATTGGTGTCATTCTCAAAACTTTTGGCCACGGCTGTAGTCCCAGCATCTGCAAAGGCAGAGTGGCCATAATGAGGCTTATTTTTTCCCATAAGCTCTTTTATTGAAAAGCAATTGTAACAAGCTACAAAAGACGAGGCTTATTTTATCCAACTAACACCAGTGATTTGAAACTTACTTTAATTTTCTCTTCCCATTTCACAGAAATGACTGTTTTATGTCTGTAGTTACATTATGCTTCAAGCTTAGTGCATGCAGTTCCTAAGACTTATTCCTCAAATGCAGTTAATATACCATACAGTCTCTAGGATAATTGATGGTTGCAACCTCATCCCATCATATGTTACATATGATACAAAGAAATTCCCCCATGGAAAGGGACTTTAAATAGGTTGAGCAACCACTGTTTTGTATAAAAACAAAAGTTTATTACAACAAAAAGGTAAATACTTTACAACAATAAATCAAGACAACAAAAACAAATGCAAAATTGTCAGAGTAGTCACATAAAAGCATTAGCATTAAAAATGTTCACATTAGTATTGCACCAGTGTTGCCTTAGAAAGGTGTTGATTGAGGGGGTAATGCTACAGATGGACGGACGGATCTTTGTCAGTGGGGATTTGAATCTGAGTGGCGGACGGACACATGTGGTGGCTGGCAATAGAGGGTCGGAAGAGATAGAGAGACGCATTTACTTGGGACCGCGGGCAGATCCCCTCGGCCCCACCAAAAAAAAGGACATGATTGATTTGTCTCTCCTGTTTTGACCTCATTTCTCTCCCTTCCCTTTTGAACATCTACATATATTTTTTTTATATGGGTCTTTAAATGATCTATTGGAGGTTCTTCACCAATATTTTTGAATGCATTCATATGTGCCCCACTGACAAAGATCCGTCCGTCCATCTGTAGCATTATCCATCTCCCCCCACAGATGTGGGGTATATCTGTGATCATTATCAACCAGTGAAGACCATTAGTGTCCTACTACAACATATATTCGGTTGCCACAATCTGTTGCACAGTTACCCCTGATGAAGGGCGTGAAGGCTTCGAAACATATATGTCGGGTAACCACATTCCATCGCGGAGGGTAAACCGCACTCTTTGCGGCCCATGAACTGTGCCCCCTCAATCAACACCTTTCTAAGGCAACACTGGTGCAATACTAATGTGAACATTTTTAATGCTAATGCTTTTATGTGACAATTTTGCATTTGTTTTTGTTGTCTTGATTTATTGACCTTTTTGTTGTAATAAACTTTTGTTTTTATACAAAACAGTGGTTGCTCAACCTATTTAAAGTCCCTTTCTGTGGGGGAATTTCTTTGTATATTCCTCAAATGCAGTGCTACTAAATTTGTGTTGCTACCATTAATCAGGGTGCACATTCATGATAAACACGCTCTTTGCTTTCATATGTTTTATTTCATTTGCTTGTACTCAAATGAACAATTTCATTTCCACCCAATGATGGTTATATTTACAGATGGGTTATTGCTTCTCCTCCTTGCTACACAATAGAGTTAGTTTTAAGAACAAGCAGTATTTTCTTGCTTGATGAAATATTCTGTCTTTCAGGTGATGTGGAAGACTGCTCATTACGAAGTAGAGACAAGAGGCTCAGCTTAAATCTGGTTGGTATAGTACAGCATTTTCTTTTAATATTTACATGAGGTCCTAGCTCTATACGCCTGCTGTGTCCTTTATGAAGGTTTCTAACTGTTCCTGTTGTATTTTTTTTTTTCCATTTTATATTATAGTAATGTTGTAGGAGGTTTGAAACTCCCTTGCTACAAAATAAGTCACAATATAATAATTAAATAATAATAAAAAAGCTAATAAAAATGTAAAAGGCAATGGCTTGATAAGACGTCTGGGTCTCAGTATTTTTTTGAAAACGGGGAGGTTGTCTGAAATTCACTACAGCTTGGATTTGTAAGGGGTGTCTTCCATCTCATAACTCTGGAAACCTGTACTACTAGGATATGGCTGCTTCTGAAAATGCTGATTGCATGGCTGACATACTGATCCAATAACATTAATGTTTATCTTAGTCATAAAGTCACTGACCTAAGGAAGGCCAGAGATATGAATTTAGTTTGACTTTATTTGCTACGTGCTTACTCTTTTAAAGATAACTCATTCTAAAGGAGGCATTAAAGCTGCCATTACTACTTCTTGTTCTGAAAATGCTAGTTTCTTGGCTCTCGTGCTTACCCTTTCACATCAATACTGTGCGTCCCTTATTTGGAGCATGTATGCAAATAAGGATGTTTGACTTTAATTTGACATGTTTTAAGATCTATGACTCAGACCTTATTGAACCCAGTAGGTCAGAAAACTAGCATCCTCAAAAGTGTTCTGACAATGGCAGCCCCATGTGTCTCCTAGAAAAGATTTGCTTTAAAGAACTTAAGTGGCAGTCAGGCAGCTAGCATTTTTTTCAGAAGAAGGTCAGCAGTGGCAGCCAATGTGACCTAGTTAGTGTATGCTACTGTGATCCAGTAAATGTATGCTTTAAAAAATACTAGACTTTAACGTAACCACTATGTCTACAGCAGTGGTTCTCAACTCCGGTCCTCGGGACCCACTAACAGGCCAGGTTTGCAGGATAACTGAAATACATCACAGGTGATATTATTTGCTGTTCAGTGATTGCAGTATTCTAGTCTGCATCTCCCCAAGGTAATACTTAAAATCTGGCCTGTTAGTGGGTCCTGAGGACCGGAGTTGAGAACCACTGGTCTACAGTGACACCCGTAACTTTTCAGAATGTAGTAGAGGCTCCTTGTGGTCAACTGTGGAATTGCATTCATTCAGTAAACATCTATTGTTGCCAAGAGCTGAAGCTCTTATTCAAGTATTTTAGCTTTTTCTTTTGCACAATGCTTGAAAGTAACATACTGATCTAGTGACAGGGCTTATTTATTATATGCAGTGGCAAAAATACAAGATACAACAATTTGCCACCAAAACCTCAGACAGAGTTGTCACTCTATATCTCCTCGGCTCCTGCTGTACAAAATGTGAATCAAGGAACTGATTCATTTTGTAAAGCGCTGCGCAAACTGTTGGCGCTATATAAATCCTGTTTAATAATAATAATGAATCATATCACCATAATACACCTGCTGCTGAAGTGCTTGGCGAACTGAAGGTGAACTACAATGATGTAAAATACCCTACAGAGAATCTTGGCATTACATTTACCAGATCTTTCTTGAGAAAAATTTACTACACAAAGATACCCCCCCCCCCCCCCATAAAAGTCTCCTTAAGGGGCTTTTCCACTTTCCTGTCTAGGAGGCCTCTACATTTAGAACCTCTGTGGTCAGTTACTTTTGAGACCTCAAAACCACAGAGCAGATCCAAGCTCAGCTGCGGTCTTTAAATTTAAAGACTGCAGCTGAGCTTGGATCTGCTCTGTGTTTTTGGTGGGACCCAACAACTTACAACAGATTATTATGTGTGCAGCTAATTAGTGAGGTCTCGAAAACGTAAACACTTCCACAAGTTACCTTTTCATTCAGAATTCACATATTTGTGGGTATTGGTCATATTACTATGAAACACTGCTATACAGTTGTGCTCATAAGTTTACATACCCTGGCAGAATTTATGATTTTTTTTTGCCATTTTCAGAGAATATGAATGAGAATACAAAAACCTTTCTTTCACTCATGGTTAGTGTTTGGCTGAAGCCATTTATTATCAATCAACTGTGTTTACTCTTTTTAAATCATAATGACAACAGAAACTACCCAAATGACCCTGATCAAAATTTTACATACCCTGGTGATTTTGGCCTGAGAACATGCACACAAGTTGACACAAAGGGGTTTGAATGGCTATTAAAGGTAACCATCCTCATCTGTGATCTGTTTGCTTGTAATTAGTGTGTGTATATAAAAGGTCAATGAGTTTCTGGACTGCTGACAGACCCTTGCATCTTTCATCCAGTGCTGCACTGACGTTTCTGGATTCTGAATCATGGGGAAAGCAAAAGAATTGTCAAAGGATCTGCGGGAAAAGGTAGTTGAACTGTATAAAACAGGAAAGGAATATAAAAAGATATCCAAGGAATTGAGAATGCCAATCAACAGTGTTCAAACTCTAATCAAGAAGTGGAAAATGAGGGGTTCTGTTGAACCAAACCTAAAATTTCAGTCACAACTGCCAGGAAAAATGTTTGGGATGTAAAAAAACCCACAAGTAACTTCAGGTGAAATACAGGACTCTCTGAAAACATGTGGTGTGGCTGTTTCAAGATGCACAATAAGTAGGCAGAAGATGGGCTGCATGGTCGAGTCGCCAGAAGAAAGCCATTACTATGCAAATGCCACAAATATCCCGCTTAAAATACACCAAACAGCACAGAGACAAGCCTCAAACCTTCTGGCACAAAGTAATTTGGAGTGATGAGACCAAAATTGAGCTTTTTGGCCACAACCATACATGTTACATTTGGAGAGGTGTCAACAAGGCCTGTGAAACATGGAGGTGGATCGCTGATGTTTTGGGGATGTGTGAGCTATGAAGGCACAGGAAATTTGGTCAAAATTGATGGCAAGATGAATGCACTATGTTATCAAAAAATACTGGAGGAACATTTGCATTCATCAGCCAGGAAGCTGCGCATGGGATGTACTTGGGCATTCCAACATGACAATGATCTAAAACACAATGCCAAGTCAACCTGTCATTGGCTACAGCATAATAAAGTGAAGGTTCTGGAGTGACCATTTCAGTCTCCTGACCTCAATATCATTGAGACACTCTGGGGAGATCTCAAACGTGCAGTTCATGCAAGACAGCCCAATAAATTCCAGGAACTGGAGGCTTTTTGCCAAGAGGAATGGGCAGCTTTACCATCTGAGAAGATAAAGAGCCTCATCCACAAATACCACAAAAGACTTCAAGTTGTCATTGATGTTAAAGGGGGTATGTAAACTCTTGATCAGGGTCATTTGGGTAGTTTCTGTTGTCATTATGATTTAAAAATAGTAAACACAGTTTATTCAGCCAAACACTAACCATGAGTGAAAGAAAGGTTTTTGTGTCATTCATATTCTCTGATAATGGGCAAGAAATCATAAATTCTGCCAGGGTATGTAAACTTATGAGCACAACTGTATATTATCATGAATTGTTGTACCTATTGATCTCTGACATTTTATTACTGTCTATGACTATTTACTATAATTTTTTTCTACTAATGACAGCACAGTATTGATAACATGTTTTTTTTGTATTTTAGCCCAGGTTTACACCACAGCATTCCATCACTTCAGACGGCTCAGATGACAGCTATGTCCCCATGAACCCAAATGCTTCCCCGCCATGTTCAGAGTCAGACTGTAGCACAGACGGGTATATACCTATGAGCCCAGTAACTGCAGCATTTACCTTCCCTGCATCATCAAACTCAAAGGTTTCCAGCCCTTTGCCAGATCTCCCCACAGACCTTGAACCGCCTCCTGTAAACCGGGACCTGAAGCCACGACGAAAGAGTAAGTTGCATTGCTGTTTTGTGAATCTAATAAACATAGAAGCATTCAATGTTATCTTTTCGGTTACAATATATTGTGTGCCATTGCTAAAACAAAGCCCAATTCTAGTCAAATTATTTATTGAAGTTATGGACAAAGTATATTAGTGTTGGAAAATTTTTATTGCTGCCTTGGTCTGCTTCGGGAAGATTTCTCCTCAATTTCCTGCCTTGCTAATGGAGGAACAGGGAGTGAAGGGGAATCTTTACAATAAGGACAACAATAGTGGCACAAAAACTTTTGTAGTGTGGAGAAAAATTAGAAACTCTGTCAGGTTTTTACTGTCCTGGACACCCCTAATTCCCTGTACAGCAATAAAACCTGACAGAAAGTATTGTTCTTCCCTTCCATAATTAAATCAAATACAAAACAAAGAAAAGTTTTTGGATGAAGCTGTTTTTTTTCTACCATAAAACTGAACTGTATAAGGACTAGGCTTTCTAGACATTGACCTAACCTAACCTCCACTTTTAAAACCAATTAAATTTTTCTTTCAGATTAATACAATTAAACCAATTAGAAGGATAGAACAACAAAGGGAATGATATCCTAAAGAAGAAATATTAGATGGTATTTATAACTAAAGACCTTTAATTGATTAGATTAGAACAGGGTTCTCCAAACTTTTTACTTCGAGGGCCACATCGTGTATTTTACAGATACTCGCGGGCCAAAAAAAAAGTTATTTATAAATAAATCCTCAGCCATGGAATAGAGTAGAATTTAAAAAAAGGCTGCCATCAGTGGAGCTGGATGCTGCACCTGTATCCTCCGCCCGCACCTAAATGCCAGAGCCTCGTGCACCAGGGCTAAACATTAAATGTGCATGAGGCTTTACATCTGTGTTCCTGTCAGTCGCCCTGTACATTTGTGTCACCATCAGAGCCTCCCCACACATCTGTGTCCCCATCAGAGCCTCCCCACACATTTGTGTCCCCATCAGAGCCTCCCCACACATTTGTGTCCCCATCAGAGCCTTCCCACACATTTGTGTCACCAGCAGAATCTTCCACTCATTTGTGTCCCCAGCAGAATCTCCCCACACATTGGTGTCACCCACAGAATCTCCCCATACATCTGTGTCCCCAGCAGAATCTCCCCCCACATGTGTGTCCCCATCAGAGCCCCCACATGTGTGTGCCACATCAGAGTCATCCCTCCCCACATATGTGTCCCACATCAGAGTCCCCACATGATCCTCCTGCATACTTGTGTCCGCCATCAGAGCACCCCGTGCACACTTGTGTCCCCCATCAGAGACTACCCCTGTGTGTACACCCCCCTCTAAGACGACCCCTGTGTCTACATACCCCTCTAAGACACCCACTGTGGTTACACACCCCTCTAAGACGACCCCTGTGTTTACTCACCTTCTAAGACGACCACTGTGTTTACACACCCTTCCGAGACTACCCCTGTGTTTACACACCCCTCCGAGACTACCCCTGTGTTTACACACCCCTCCGAGACTACCCCTGTGTCTACACACCCCTCCGAGACTACCACTGTGTTTACATGTCCCGCTGACTGTCCTTGTGTCTACATTTCGGAGTACGTGTAAATTACAAATCGGGACCACGTGCTCCGAGACCGTAA
>BLSH010365564.1:179006-195166 GCA_018402905.1 Glandirana rugosa
TCAGAGTCCCCCCCATATACACTTATGTCCCCACCAGAGCCTCCTCCCCCTAGCACATTCCTTTCCCCATCACCGCCGTCTATTTCCCCTTCTTCCCCCTGCTTCTCTGAAGGGCTGGCATGAGAGCAGACTTACTGCACTACTCGGCTCCCGTCCCGCCATTACACAGACACGCTGAATGTGAAATTACAGCGGTAAAGGACACTGAATGTAACTCCGGGCAGGAGCTGGGAGGTGCAGCAGATCTGCACTGAAATAAATAACTTGGGCTTTGTTGGCTTGCTTGAGTCACGGGACTTGCGCTGTACACCCCTTCAATGCCTGTCAGAATGCAGAGCAAGCTCCGCAACTTCAGCAGAGTCTGTCCCTGCAGTGTGTCTGGTGACTGTAGCTGCGGGCTGGACAAAATGTCCTAGCGGGCCAGATGTGGCCCGCGGGCTGTACTTTGTAGTCCCCTGGATTAGAAGATAGTAGAATTATACAGGGAACCCAGTTAATCTAAATTATTCTGCCACCATTGTGTGATAATCTGACCACATTTGGGTAGAAAATGATTGAGCCAGATCCTCAACAATCACTGGTATATCAATCAGACGAATTGGAACATTTTAGGCTGATTATCTTTTGATAAACCATAAGACATAAGATGTGCAAAACTACTAATGGTATATGACATGGAATGCACTGTTCGGGTGTGTATGTAATGGTTGAAAAAAACGTTGGTTTTTTTTCAACCATTATATGTAGTTACCTATAGGTAGAATGAAGTTTCCTGATCTATTCGGGAAGGTTGATTCTGTAGATTTGGTAGTTGTTTCAGATGTAATTTACCAACGCATGACAAATGTATGGGTTGCAAACAACTACTGTGCCCAGTCAGTATCTTATTCCAAATAACTCTAGAATATCAGTAACCAGTTCTACTATGGTTGCTATGCATACAGACAAAAGCAAGACATGTAGCACCTTCTATTCTTTCCCCAGTGTCCAACTGGGTGTGCTTTATAAATTATCAAAGAAGAGATTGAGCCGATATTTGTTCAAACAACCCTATGGGGTTGATTTACTGAAACTAGAGTGCAACATCTGGTGCAGCTTTGCATAGAAACCAATCAGCTTCAATTTTTTTTCCTTTTTTTTTGTCAAAGCTTAATTGAACAAGCTGAAGTTAGATGCTGATTGGCTACCATGCACAACTCCTCCAAATTTTGCACTCTCCAGTTTTAGTAAATCTTTCCCCATTATCCTGCTAAGTATGACCTACCTACTTCTAATCATTCTGCATCTTAAAACTGAACCAGAATTGATATTTTACCATATCCTTTGAATTACAACTAAGCATTGGGGTCCAGTGTTGATCATAGTGACCCTATAAATGTAATGAGTTTGACAAAAAAAAGACCACCAGGATGTCGATCAAGAGTAGATTGTACAGTGCATAACATACTTCCATGACTTGACTGCCAGGAAATTATTTCTGCAAATTATTAGTAAATGTTGCCAACTATGCACTAATAAGCAGGCCTTATTTATAAAAAGTGGAGGAAGAGAAAGGAAAGCTTGCGTTGCCCACTGCAACCTGCAGAAATATAATTCTTCTTTTTATTTTCCAACCTACGTTTACATATGACCTGTTGAGTCTAATTGCCTGCTATAGGATATAGATATTTTTATTTAGATGTTAAGTAGTTTTCATATTTTATTCTTGTCTTCATGTTCTTTGAGAAGCCCACTGCTGGTTTGTAAAGAATGCAGATCCTTTACAGAATCCCATACATACTCTATATGTTGGTGATAATTGCCAAGTTCTCTTTCACACAAGGGGGGCTTTCATCAGAGAAGCAATTTTCTTTCTAACATTTTGTTTCACAAACGAAAAGGCTTTAATGGCTTCTTAACTTCTGTTACCTGCATTAAAATATTACTTTTGTTGATGTAGAGTTTTTTTTTTTCACTTTGTAGCCTTACCAACAGAAGCGAGAGAAATGCTATTCTAATTCTTGGAATAGTTTGAGTTAAGAAAAAACGTTGTGCTGTTATTGAAAGCAATCTCTTTTGATTTTACCTCCCACCACCATGGTATTAATTATAACATACTCTCGACAGAATAAGTACATCACTAATGGAACTCAAACCTTCACACTAGAGAATAAAAGAACCAATTAGCCAGTAAAGTTATGATATCGTTGTTTCTTCTTCCTCCTTGTATCGACATGTAATGAGTTTTCTTCTTTTAACAAAAACAGGGTGACCTCCTCACTTTTGTCACCTGTGGATGTCTCCTTCCTGGGAATTTTACCTGTAGACATTATTAGAAGCTTTATACTGTAATACTGAATCTCTTTGTCGCTGTTCAGCATCCTCCATAAGAGAAATAGGTCGACACTTTTAAGAGGTGTTGCTGGGATGCTCTCCCAGCTTTCTCCTGATAATGCTGACAGGCAAATGGTTCTCACCTTAAGACCCCTTTCACACTTGTGCGAGTTGTCCTGCGATTTGGGACTGCAGAGTCCCATGACAAGTCGTTCCCCATTATTTCCATATCTGTACAACTTTGTTAGTAGTCCTTGTATTACTTTGGTCCAACTTTGATGCAACTTGAGGTCCATAGACTTCAATGTTAAACCCTCAAAGTCGCATGCAAATCGCACCTGAATAATATAGATGTGATTTCTGTACTACTTCTGTACGACTTTGTAATGTGTTTTCATTGAGCCAAAGTTGGAACAAAGTCGGACCAAAGTCATACTGATCCCAAATTACGTCAAAATTGTTGTAAAATTGCTGCAAAATCACGGTAAAATCGTGTCGCACAAGTGTGAAAGGGGCCTAAAGCAAACCTGTATTTTATCCATTCAGAGCAAAGCAGTAGGTTTGTTTTATTCCTTTGCCCTTTACACTCACCATTCCTTTCAGCACCAGTAGCCAATGGAAATGTCCAGCTGTTCTGGTTATGGAGAAATATTTGTCCCACTCTAAATCAGGGATTTTTTTTTCAGAGAATAGGTGCAGGTCCTCCTCCTTTCCAAGTCACCCCTTGGCTACTCCCCCTACCCACCTACGAGCACCATCCTTTGGTTCCACCCTTTACCTAGAGAATACAGAAAAGTATAATTGTTTCTGCAAAGTAGTTTGTATTGTATATGCTAGTGAAAGGCAGTAAAACAGCCAGCAGCCAGCAACAATAGATTCCTCATAGCAACAATAGATCCTCCAGCATCAATAAATGTCCCCAACAACAATATGATCCCCAATAAAAAAACACCCCCAGCATCAATAGATCTCCTAGTTTCCAACATCAATAGACTCTCCAGCAGCCAGCAACAATAGACCCCTCCATCAACAGTAGATCTCTCCCATCAACAATGAACCCCCCCAGAAACAACACCCCCACCCACCAGCAGCAATAGAGCTCCCCAGCAACAATATATCCCCTTAGTGACAATGTAGTCCCCCCCAGTGACAATAGAGTCCGCAGCAGCCAACATCAATAGATCCCACAGCACATCCCAGCACCCTTGGCATATACATTCAGCGCTGGAGTTACCGGAAGTGCATTCCCCCGCATTCCTGGTGAAAAAAAGCCCTGGGTAGAACTATCAAACAAAGCCCCTCTTATGGCACTGTCCCTTTAATAACTAGAAATCCTATAATAATCGTTCTCCATTCTCCCACCAGCTGAATAAGGAGAAAGTGAACTAGGACTTTAATCGTGCCTTAAAGAGGATATATACCAATATTAAATCCATCCAACTATCCATCTAACCATCTATTACAAAGTTAAAATCCAGTTAAAAAGAAGTACACAAGAAAAGATCAATTGCCATTTCAAAACTGACATAATGGACACATATTTGCGATTTCAAGATAGCATAACGGATCAACACGTTTTGCAATATTCTTGCTTCCTCAGGATGCACTCCCCTGTGAAGATAGATGATATGACTTTACACAACAGTGATGGCAATATAACAAAAATAAATGGACTCAACAATACAAAAGTACAAAATCATATCAATCAAAGTGCAAAATATATAAAAACAGTTGCTGCCTGGAAGACAAGCGGGGGGAGGAAGAGAGAAACCAAATAAAAAAACACAACACCCTACCAAAAAACAGGATATAAAATATGAGAGGGACCATATAGAGATAAGCGTGACATATATTTCACCTCAAGCAATATTCAACAATAGATCAACAAAAAGAAAGAAGTACACGGCTGACATCATAAAAGTCTCAAGGGATGATGTAGAGTAGGTCACTAAGGAAGGTATGCAGATTGCATTAGGTTACCAGTTGAGCTGTGCAGATTTCACTAGGCCACTAATGGGGGTGTGCAGGTCGCTAGCAGGATGAACGTATTGTAGTAGGCCAGTAGGTCACTAGTGGAGTGTGCTGATTCCAGTAGGTCACTAGTAGGGGTGTGCAGATTGCAGTAGGACACCAGTAGGGTGTGCAGATTGCATTGGGTCACTAATGGAGGAGTGCAGATTCTAGTAGGTTACTAGTGGGCGTGTGCGGATTGCAGTAGGTCACTAGCTGGGCTTTGCAAATTCCAGTAGGTCACTAGTAGGGTTGTGTAGATTGTAGTAGGTCACTAGTAGGGTGTGTAGACTGCAGTTGGTCATTAGTGGGGGAGTGCCTCTGTAGATATGTAGACAATGGGCAACAAAATCACAAGCACAGAGAGAGGCCAC
Organism: Glandirana rugosa; assembly: GCA_018402905.1. Lineage (NCBI taxonomy): Eukaryota > Metazoa > Chordata > Amphibia > Anura > Ranidae > Glandirana > Glandirana rugosa. The sequence goes on from BLSH010365564.1 coordinate 183,704, forward strand.
AGGAGAAGTCCCATTGTGAATGCATGCTGCATAACCAATCCACAGAGGGGAAGTATCCAGAAGATCGGGGGAATCCTTCAGCGATGGCAGGGGGCATCCAATTGTCCATTCATACATAAGAGATCCCTTTAAGAGGCCACTCTGAGAGGACAGACAGAACAATGGATAAAAGGGTTATGCCTAAGACATTGATTAAAAAAATTCTCACTAAACTTTTTTTTGTCTAGCTCACAAAGTGTCAGTTGATAAGTGTTTATGCCTAAAGGGCCATACACATGGGCCAAATATCAGGCAGCATTGGTCGGTTCAATAATAACCAGCCGACATTCAGCCCATGTGTACGGCAACCAGTCCATTAGAAGTCAGCCTTCTGAAGGGGCATGACTCAAAAAGGTTTTCCATTCGGCACCCGATCAGTGCTCTCAGGCACTGTCTCAGCTTAAACCCTGGTACACACTATTCGTTTTTTTTTTTTCGTTTAACCCAACTCAGTGGGCTAAACGAAAAAGAAACATAAGCTCGTAAGGAGCTGCTGTACTAACTATATGATGTTGTACAGCGATCTCCCCGCTGAGCTATTGTGATCTGCCAAGGGGACAACCTCTCCTTCAGAACACACTGGTCAGTGCTCTCAGTCATTGGCTGATAGTGCTGATCGGATGCCAATTGGTCATTCCACTTCGACAGAACCTGCTGGCGTACACACGGGCCGAATGTTGGCCGGTTTCTTTTGAGCCAGCTGATGCCACCCAATATTCGTCCCGTTTGTATGGCCCTTTAGTATTACTGAACCTTTTTTGTGCTTTTAATTTATAAGTTATACTCATTAACCACTTCAATACCATGCACTTTGAACACTTTACTACCAGACCAATTTTCAGTTTTCAGTGCTGTTGCACTTTGAATGACAATTGCGCAGTCGTGCGACGCTGCACCCAAACAGATTTTTTATAATTTTGTTCCCACAAATAGAGCTTTAATTTGGTGGTATTTGATCACCCCTGCGGGTTTTTATTTTTTGCGCTACAAATAAAAAAAGACCGAAATTTTGAAAATAAAAAAAAAATTCTCTATTTTTGTCACAAAACTTTGTAAATAAGTAAATTTTCTCCATCACTGGTGGGCACTGATGAGGCTACACTGACGGGCACTGATGTGGCAGTACTGATTGGCACTGATGAGGCGGCACTAATGAGGTGCCACTGATGATGAGGCACTTATATGCAGCAATGATGAGCACTGTTAGGTGGCACTGATAAGCAGCACTGATGGGTACTGATAGGTGGCACTGATATACAGCACTGACGGGCACTGATATGCAGCACTGACGGACACTGCTAAGCGGCACTGATGGGCACTCATAGACAGCACTGATTGGCTCTCATAGGCGGCACTGGGCACTGATAGGTGGGCACTGGTAGGTGGCAATGGTGGGCACTGATATGTGGCACTGGTATGCATTGATAGGGGCACTGATAGGGGCACCGGTGGGCATATATACTCATAGGGGCTCATTCCCTGGTGGTCTAGGGTGGCATCTGAAGGTGGCACTGAGTGCCATCCACATTGGGCACTATGTCTCTTACCTGGTGGTCTAGGGGGGTCTCCCTGGTGGTCCAGATCGGCTCCCTGGTGGTCCCTGGTCGGCTCCCTGGTGGTCCTGGGTGGGCACATCCCTGGTGGTCCCTGGGCAGGCTCCCTGGTGGTCTAGGATGGCGATCCGAGGGAGGGCTGTGCTGATAAATCATCAGCACAAACCCTCCCTGTCAGGGATGCAGCTGATCAGCTCTCCACTCCTCAGGTCTGCAAACCTGAGTACAGGAAAGCCGATAAACGGCTTTCCTGTGTTACACTGTGACCAGCCGTGATTGGTCACGGCTGATCACATGGTAAAGTGCTTCGGATGGAAGCACTTTACCGAGATCGGTATTGCGGGGGGTCAGGCTGACCCCCCACACCACCGATCGCCGCGATGCGCGCCCCCCCGGGCGCACGGTGGCTTGTTATCCTGAGGACGTCATATGACGTCCAGTCAGGATAACTAAGCCACTTCCCGGCCGTCATTTCGCATACGGTGGTCGGGAAGTGGTTAAATTAAATAATCTTATTTATGACTGGTGGTTATGAACATATGATGCTAACAAAATCTGTTATTTGGGCCCCATTCCCACCAGCTTGTTGCCATTGGATTGGGACAGGATTGGGTCATTTGTGGCCAAGCTTAGGCCACAGATTTTGCTGGTCCTCTTTTCAGTCCTGTCAGTGGCATTTTACTAAAAATCAAGGAGTTGAGTTTTAACATATGTTTAAAAAGATAAAAGATGATCCATGAAAAAATCACTTAGGTCTTTCTGAAATTCCAGATGTTTTACTGAACATCTACATCTCTCTGTAGCATGCTATAAACTAACACCAAACCTTTGTGACTGCAGTGCGCCCACCTCCCTTGGATCTGCGGAACCTTTCCACAATAAGAGAACATACAACAATTACAAGAACATGGACAGTGCCTTAGTAAGTAGTTCATACTTTATCCTTTCTTTTCTTTTTTTTGTGCTGTGGTTTTTCAGTAATATATACTGCTTAAAGTGATACAAAAGGTTAGTTTTTTTTTTAAATAACAAACATGTCATACTTACCTGCTGTGTGCGAAGGTTTTGCACAGAGTATCCTCGATCCTCCTTTTCTGGGGTCCCCTGGCGGTGCACCTGGCTTCTTCTCTTCACCGTGTGCCCCCTCTGAGAAACGTTTTACCTGGAGGCACCCGTGCGTGCGTGTGCGCTCCTGAGTCCTGCTGCTGCGTCAATTGACACAGACAGCAGGATTCGGCCATAAGCCCCGGCTCCCGCGTCACTGGATTTGGTTGACAGCAGCTGGATCCAATGGCTCCTGCTGCTATCAGTCTATCCAATGAGGACCAGCTGGAGCTGCTGGGCTCGTCCTTGATGCTGCAGTGATCGGGTTCAGGTAAGTAAAAGGGGGGCTCTGAGGGTCTACTGCGGCACAGGAGGTTTTTCACCTTAATGCATATGCAAGGTGAAAAACCTCTAGACTTTACAACCCCTTTAATGCCTTGAAATATTATGCATATAGTGTGACATGTATCTAAATTAGGCATATTAGATGTAGGCATACAATCTTGCTATCACGAGAGATTTATCATTGTGTTCCTGTCAGCCATTTTAAAATAAGGTGCAGTGTAGCGGAGTCCAGGCATAAAAAAGCAGAGGATTGCATGTTATTTAGTCTTCACTTCATCTGTTTATTCCTTGTAAGTTGTTAGTTGTTAATGTAATTGCTTGAGAGATGCAGCATGGCAGCTAAAGGTTAAAATCAGACTTGGAAGCTTGATACTAAGCCCCCATTACCACTTCGTGTTTCCTGAACACACTTAAAAATGTAGCAAAAGTTTTGGAAATGAGCTGCAAACTAGCCTCACCCTTACAGTGCAATTAATAGTTAGGGGCATCCTAAATTCGGTTATTAGACATGCATTTTGCCGTGCGTCAAACGCGCTGTAAATGCGTGATGCTCCATGCTTAAAAAGGTGTGGGAGCTTCTTTGGTGCATTTTTTGCACATAGGGCAAACTTGCAGCCTCCGCTCTAATTCATCCCAAAGGTGTTCTGTTGGGTTGAGGTCAGGACCATGTCTTTATGGACCTTGCTTTGTGCACTGGTCCAAATCATTTGGTGGAGGGGGGATTATGGTGTGGGGTTGATGCTCAGGGCTTGGGCTTGGCCCCTTAGTTCCAGTGAAAAGAACACTTAAGGTGTCAGCATACCAAGACATTTTGGACAATTTCATGCTCCCAACTGGGAGTTTGGGGATGGTCCCTTCCTGTTCCAACAAGACTGCACACTATTGCACATAGCAAGGTCCATAAAGAAATGGATGAGTGAGTTTGGGGTGGAGGAACTTGACTGATCTGCACAGAGTCCTGAACTCAACCCGATAGAACACCTTTGGGATGAATTAGAGTGGAGACTGCAAGCCAGGCCTTGTCATCCAACATCAGTGCCTGACCTCACAAATGGGCTTCTGGAAGAATGGTCAAACATTCCCATAGACACACTCCTGAACCTTGTGGACAGCCTTCCCAGAAGAGTTGAAGCTGTTATAGTTGCAAAGGGTGGGCCATCTCAATATTGAACCCTACGGACTAAGACAGGGATGCCATTAAAGTTCATGTGCATGTAAAGGCAGGCGTCCCAATACTTTAGTATTTCATTCTTGGACCCAGGCAGCATATTGTCTTGGGCCAGCCCTGGCGATATCGCACTGCAGTGCAAATCACATGTGATGTCCGTGCGGTGCGACTTCAGCCATACAGATAGTATGGCTGAATTCACATCACATTCGGGCTAAACCCGTACAGGACCCTTTTTTGGGTCTGCACCAGAATAGGATTGCATGGGTGTTCACACTTATGCGATCCGATTCACGTCCGAGCTGTCAGTTCGCACTGCGATATGCGAGCTGAAATGGGGGTGTCGTTAACTTTGTATTAACACTCCCAACAGTTTGCATATGGCAGTGTGAATAGCCATGCGAGTCAGGTGCGGGAACCCACAGTGGATTCGCAGGGTTCTCACACCGCACTAGTATGAACCGGCCCTTAAAGGGAATTTGAAAATAAGAGTTTCAGAAAAACCAGTCTTATGCTGCACACTTCTGATGCATTAGGTTTTTTTTCTTGAAGGCAGTGGTGAACTTGTGAAGGCAGTGTGAACTGCTACAATGTATTTACTTTGAATTTGTCACACTCCAATAATAACACATTATTATATAAGTTTCTGTATTCCTTTCAGGGAACATGCATGCAGAAAAACAAATGATTGATGTTTTTTTATAGAATATTGAGTGAGACCTTAAAAAGATCATCAAAGAAGTTTACACATTTAGAGCGCTTTCAGACTGCAGCTAAGTGGTTTCCCCACAGCACAGGTACAGTGCAGTGTAAGTGCGGTTTTCGTGTAGGGTTCCCACACTTTCCCATAGACTTCTACTAGATTATTAGGTTTTTGGTGCATTTTCTGAAAGTGCAACACAAGTCCTGCATGCTGCATCTTTGGCACATGGTCAGAAAACGCACCAAACATGCCCAGTCTAATAGATATCAGTGGAAAAGCGCAGATAAGCCACACAAAAACTGCAGGTACACTGCGCTGGTAGAAAAAAAACACTCCTGAACGCGCCTAAATATGAGTACAAAATGCCCTATATGAGCAGTTTTTTTTTTTTGTGACAGATCAAACGTTTAACTCGGTCATAACAGGTTTACCATTTTGTAATAGAAAGCTCCCAACTGCAATATTCGTTGGCAGGTTCCACTGCTCGATGGACCACTTTGGTTTTTTTTTTTCTGCCGCCAATCTTCTATGTTTCTATATTTCTATGCCATTGTAAGTTGGGGTTGTAGATGTCATGTACCATATCACCCCAGGTCCTGAAGGATGGCCATTCAGATACAAAGGGTCTGTATGATAACGGAAAATTGTTATCAGATACTTACCATAATTTTCGTTTTCTGTTCTATCCTCATGTCAGCACACAACGGGTTAACACCTCCTTTGGAGCCCACAGGACCACCTCTTCTTAACTAAATAAAAGACAGCCCCTTCCCCAACTGAAGTGTTCGATAACCTAGTCTGCGACAGGCCACTAGGGAGGGAGTCCTGTGCTGACATGAGGATAGGCCAGGAAAGGAAAATTACGGTAAGTATGTGATAGCAATTTTCCGTTTTCCTGGCACACCTCACCTCAGAACACAGCGGGATAAACCATAGCTGAATAAATGGGTGGAGAAAAACAAATGAAAAGAGACACTGACAATCAAAGAAAAGCTGCTAAAGCCAAACAGAATTGATTTCTCTTGTCCCAAACTTGCTGACCGCACATCTACTTTGTAAGGTTGAATTAAAGCAGTTGTCTACCCAATTTTTTGACTTTTACCTACAGGTAAGACTATAATACGGCTTACTGTAGGTAAAATGAATATCTCCTAAGCCTGCAGGGTTTAGGAGATATTCGCCCTAAATGCAGCCGCTGACGTCACGGCGCATGCGCCGTGAGGTCCCGGCAAAAGCTTGGCGCACAGCACCGGACCTTGCCGGAAAGACGGCCTCCAGTGCGCATGCATGGGAGTGACGTCTCGCGGCTCCAGACACTCACAGTGCCGGAGCCGCGTACCCGGAATGCGGAGCATACTAGCTCATTATGCCTTTCTCTTACAGGTTTTTTTTATTTATTTATTTTTTTATACAGGTATACAACCGCTTTAAGACTGCACAAGAACTTCAAGCTGGCCATCTTACATATATCTTCCAAGCAATCCTGGCATAACTGTCCCAAAGGCTACCACTCCTCTAGTCAAATAAGCTTGCAACTGTTTCAGAGCAGAAAGGCCTAATTCTTGAATGCCAATTGAATCACCCTGCTAACCCAACAGTCTTGAGGTTCTGATGGCTAAATGAAAAGATTGTCCACTTTCTTCTTTTGACCAAGTACACTGTTAGTAACTTCACCATGTGTACCAAAAAAGAACACTTCAGTTGGGGGAAGGGCTGTCTTTTATTTAGCTAGGAAGAGGTCATCCTGTGGGCTCCAGAGGAAGTGTTAACCTGTTGTGTGCTGACATGAGGTGGGCCAGGAAAGACAGACTTCTGTCAGGTAGATAGTGTTAGCACCTACTGTGAGGGGTCCAAAGCAACTGGTGAATGTCTGCTTAACCAGTTGCCGACCACCCATCGTGGATTGACGGCGGCAACATGGCTCGATATTGTATATCGCTGTCACGTGACAGCGGCTGCGAGATCGCGTATTGTGGGCGCGCTCACTGTGTAGAGGGGGAGCCAGGGAGCGGTTAGGGTGGACTCGATGTCCGCTGGCTACCCGCGATCACTCCCCCGCAGTAAACACACGGATCTCCATTCTGACAGGTGCAACGATCACTCTCCTCCCCCACTCAGCCCAGCCCCCATACAGTTAGTAACACATCCCAGGGAACACAGTTAACCCTTTGATCGCCACCTAGTGTTAACCCCTTCCTGTGACATTTACACTGTAAACAGTGCATTTTCATAGCACTGATCGCTGTATACATGCCAACGGTCCCAAAAAAGTGTCAAAAGTGTCCGATCTGTTCGCTGCAATGTTGCATTACAGCTAAAAAGATTGCCACCATTACTAGTAAAAAAAATAAATAAAATAAAAACCCCATAAATTGTTGCTCTTTATTTGTTGATAGCGGTGATCAGACATGACGCAGAGGTGATCAGATACCACCAAAAGAAAGCTCTATTTGTGGGAAAAAAAGGACATCAATTTAGTTTGGGTTCAACGGCGCACGACCATTGTATAGCGACGCAGTTATAGCGACGTAGTGCCAAATCGCAAAAAGTGCTCTGGTCATAAAGGCGAAAATCCTTCTGGGGCTGATGTGGTTAAACCAGGGCTGGTGTTATGCTGTGGCCTTTAAAGTCTGTAGATTGCTTCGCATGGCTGCCTTTACAGTCACTAGTGATTTTGCTGCATCAGGGTTGAGGAATGAGGACATACGAGGTACACCCAAGATATTGAAATTATTTTTTTAGGGTATACCTCATATGTTTTTTCAGTATATTTCAACTCTAGTTTTGATCATTTGATGTTCAGCTATGTTAATGTTATCATTGCAGAAAGAAACAAAAAAAAAATAACAATGATGATCTGCAAAGCAAACAGACATCATGATGAAAAATGTTTATAGTATTTCAGACTGTCTATTTAGGAGACCTTGGCTGAGTCATTGTATCGTTGTGGGTGCCATTAGTCTTGATAGTATACTTTGCTGGAGATGACAGATTCCTGCTGTAATAATTGTTACTTATACACCGTACAATTAAAAGGTTGCCTAGTAATGATACCGCTGACGTCTCAATAACGACCACACCCATCTCGGTGACACGTCGGGCCTGCTGTTATCACTCTTAATACGCTTTTAGTGTATTTATCATCCTTTTAGTGCTTTGTAAACATGACTTCATGGAAGCTTGTGTGTCAGTGTTCAGCACAGCTGCAAACCTGAACATTGGCAGCAGATGATCAGTTCAATACAAGGGCCCCTGGTGTCTCATAAAGCAAATATGACAAAGAGAAGAGAAATAAGCAGTAAGGTATGAATCGGGCCCAGCCTTTGGAAGAGAAACAAATAAATATTGCATGGAGACACAGCTGCTCGGTGCATTGCAGACAGAAGCATCATGTCTGCCGTGTATTGCGCTGGGTGGACAACCTTCATAAAACCATTTGTCTGAGCGACTGGCCTGTTTACCATCTAGATGCCTATCTTGGTGATGTCTGATTCCTGCTGACTCTCTGCCAGGGAACCTCGCTTCTATATTGTTGTTCCTACCAGAGCAGCAGAAGCAGGGCATGTTTATGGGACATATGTGCAATGTCAGGAGTTGGCTGCATTTCAGAGCATCTGTAAAATGCTTGTCTGACCTCTTCCATGTTTTTCTTCCTAGTAATCGGACCAGCTTTATCTCCCCAGAAACCGACTGTATTAGCTCAGCAAATATCTTTGCCAATCCTGTCTCAGGAGAAGAGAACGAGAGCTATATTCCAATGGTAATCATGTTGTGCATGCACTGGCTTTGTTTTATCCAACGCAGACCAATATAGTGACTCAGTTGTTGTGCTGGGGATAATGCTTTGTACAACATACAGAAACAGTAAAATAGCTGTACTTCTTAGTAACTGCTGGTGTGGGATAACTGAGAGATGTATACATTAAAGAGCAACCCCACCCAAGAAAAAACATAATAAGATAATGAGGCCTCATGCACATTGGACGTCTTTACAGCTGCTGTTTTTGCTTCAGGTGTTTTTTTTCTGCAGCCAGTAAACTCCCCAGCGTGTTATCTTATGTGTCCATGCACACATAGGCTGTTATCAGCGTTTTTTGTGCAGGGGCGTTTTCTGGCTGGAAAAAACCTCCAGAACTAGTGGGTTTTAAGAAGAGTTTTTAGCCATAAAAACGCTCTGATGAAAGCTGAAAAACGGGGCTATTTGGCGTATATCAGCATCTTTGAGCCATAAGCTTTTGTGGGAGTATAGTTTTGCTAAGAAAAAACCCTACTGCAAAAATGCTGCAAAACTCATTCTACAGCTACAGCTTTCTACAGCTAACGCTACGGCCACTTTTATAATGTCCAGTGTGCATGAGGCCTAAGGCTAAACTTGTGTGGCGGGCCTATGAACCCCCCCCCCCCCCAGTAATGAGCCATATTAGGGGTACTAAAGCTGGTCATACATGTGACAAATTGTATAACCCTAGTCCAATCTCATTTGGAGAATAGCTATGTAACATGGGGACTTTTTCAGTTGGTATCCAACTAGGCAGGCATTTCCACTACATATTGTTGATAGATCTTTAGAAGGTTATATATTCAGATCTGTAATGTGTGTAGACAGCTTTTCAGGCCAAGCTCAGTGTTTCAGCTTACACCAGCTTGAGTTTTGGATGATTCCTTTAAATAATTCACTAGAGGGCACAAATAGCAATTCTGTAACATATATCCTCCAGGTTGATATGGAAGAACTCACTAAAGCTAGTCATATACCATAGCAGGCACATTCTAAAGCTGGATACATACTATCCAATTCTCTGTAGATTTTTTCCTTCACATTTACCAAAACCATATGATATGAGGTCAAACCTTAGGAGTTTCAATTTGTATGTAATCAGGCAGGCTCTTGCACTACATGGTTTTGGTAAATCTGAAGGAAATCTGACAACAAAAGTTGGATAGTGTGTATGGGGTCTTACTCTTGAAGCAGGCTGAAAAATTGAGGCTCACATTTCACAATTGTATGAGGACAAGGAAATTTATTTTGTATAAAGTTGCTTTTCACAGTGGAACCCACTGACTTTAAAAAAAAAAACGTTTTGGAAGTGTAAAGATGGATTTAGATCCCTGCAGGGTCTTTACTTTTGTGTGCATCCCTAGAGACATGATTTCCTCTTTCCCACTCCAACTTCTTGCCCTACTATGACAGCCAAAGCTCTGCTGTAAAATGAACATCCCCAGTTCCCCTGCCTGGGATGCATTCTCCATATCTTTCAGTGGTGTGTGCAGTAGAGGCCTGTATTGTCAGTAACCTTTAGCAGGTCCTGTATCTGAATATATGGAGAATACACTCCAGAGGTTGAGGCCAGGATGTTCAGCTCACAGTTATACCAAGATTATAACCAACATAATGAAGATGAATAGAAATCTCTCAGCCTTCTCTCTATACTTTTACATCTACTTTTCATTTTATTTGCATACCATATAAATAAAATGATAGCTTTGTGTTCTTCTGATTTTCCATAATGCTATTTTAATGATGTTGCCATTGCTTCAGTATTCACCATCTGTGCTTTAACCTACAGATATGCACATTGCCTGCTTAGTCAAATAGGAATTGTCTTACCATGCTAAACAAATTAAGCAATGTAGATTACACGGGGCTTTGCTTTTTACTCATATTGGCTGAAGGGATTGGTGGGGGGAGTAAAAGGGAGGAAAGAATATGCATCTTGCGGGGGTCTGCATTCTGCATAAAGTAAAACAATTGATTTGTCCTGCATGGGAAAAGCACAGATATTCTTCAAGTTAGGAGGCTTGTGCACTGTAGATCTTTCAGCTACACGGTGACCAATTCCAGTGCAGAATAATTGAGGTAACTGTATGGTGGCTTCAGAGGAAATTCCCATGGACCAGTTCCCACTCTTTCACTGATAAGGACTTTTATGTACTGGTAATTGCTAATTTAGTTTATAAGCTTCTTGAAGGCAGTGACTGATGTGAACATACAATATACAGTATATAAAGCACTGCATAAATTGCTAGCACTTTTTAGTTGCACATTACTTCATGTTCTTAGGCATTGGTGGTATGGAAGAGCCTGGTGGGAATTTGAAAGGTGTGGGGGGGCCCACCTTTTGAAGTGCCAAACCAGTGCTGAAGGACATAAGGGCTTTGTATCAGTATAGTGGGGAGACTGCACACTGGCAGCCGTCCAGCCATGGGTACAACAACTCAGATTCTGGGCTAATATCCCTTGGAGATAAAAGGGGAAGGCATACAATTTCTATTTGTTTTGATTTTTAAATATGCCTCATGCACTTAAAGTGAATGTAAACCCATTTATCTTTAACATACGGAAGGGGAAAATAGAGGTTCCCTATAATCGGGTCTTAGACTCAACAACATGGGTACCGACCTGCCGACGGTCACACGTCAGAGGGGTGATATGACTATGTTTCGGGAATACAGGAAGTCGTGACCAAACCGTGAAGTTTTCCACCCGGGGGGGTGTGGAAAGTTTAAGGGTGGTCCGAGAAGGTATGGTGGTTACGGATTCTTGTACTTCATTACACGTTGATTTTTCACGATCGTTAAATACGTCACGAAATATATGACATATAACATAC
>BLSH010365564.1:200130-211433 GCA_018402905.1 Glandirana rugosa
AGGAGGATGGACTTGCACAGTGTCCACAGCTTATAAATCTTCTTTTTACATTAAAATACTGCCACTATATACCGTTTTGGCTGATCTGTATACCACGGTCAGATGATAAACTGCAGGGTCTGCCCGAGTGCTGAGTGTTCAGGTAGGAGGAGACTTCCACTATAGCCTGTATCCTCATGCTGTTATGGGAGGCGGATCATCCATCAATCAAGATGTGACATCCCACCCCCTGTGTTCTTTTTTAGTTACTGTGCATGGAGGAGGAGGGAGGAACGGGGCTGTCATTTAGGATTTGTATACACGCCCACATGTATGATGTCAACATCATGTGACCTGAAAAGCTCAGCTCAACAAGGAAATATTCTCTCCAGCAATAGAGACCAAACTGAGAATGTGCAGCTTTACTGCTCTGACTGTGTATTATCTGGCCTTGTCAAGAGAGACCCTGCAGGAGGGGGAGGATCTGTACATACAGGATCAAAGAGCCTTTTTACACAATGCAAGAGGATTAACCCCTTAAAGCAGAGTTCCACCCAAAAGTGGAACTTCAGCTGATCGGATTCCACCCCCCCTCAGGTGTCACATTTGTCTTTGACAGGTGTCCTTTTCCCCACATCCGGGAGCTCGGGCTGGCAGCCACTGACGTCAGCAGCCTGGCTGCCCCCTCCCTCCTCGCTCTGCTACTGGCCGCCGGGCCAATAGCACAGCGCAGCGGAGCCTCGCGCATGTGCAGTAGGGATTCCCGGCGTGAAGCTGTAATGCTACACTGCCGAGTTCCCTTACCCGCAATGGCGATGGCAACACCAGACAGGGGATGGAAACATCAGCTGCGGTGCCGACATTGCTGGACTCCAGGACAGGTAACTGTCCTATTATTAAAAGTCAGCAGCTACAGTATGTGTAGCTGTTGGCTTTTAATTTTTTTCGTTCTAGGTGGACCTGGCGAACCTCCACTTTATGTTCCACAGTGAGTATAGCAAGCATGCTATTCTGCATATACAGACAGATTTTACTGTTGTGGGTTTAGTAACACTTTAAGGTTGGTACCTTGTGTATCTTTTATAAGAATAGGGACCCATTTATATAATCATTTACAGTAGTGCCTTTATGCGGCATTCTCAGTTGCTCCATACAGTACATAGCTCATATGTACATTTATGTGCATGGCTCATATGACTCATCTTGTTAAAAAGTATATTATAAAATCTCCATGAAGAATTTGCAGTGAACTTGGCCACTAGGTGGCACTGTTGATATCACAGTATTAAGAGAACATTAGCTTTTACTTTACTGAAACAAAAACTCAATATGGCAGCTTCCCTATTTGTATCTCTAAAGGCAAATGAATGTGGTTAATATTAACTTTGTGTTATGTTTTTATTAATATTAATAATTAATACTGCTTTCCTTAAAAAGGAGAATTCACTATGAATACATGCTTATAGTCCACAAAGTGCTGAATTTCTGTATGCTGCCATTTAATGAGGTCAAAAAGCAACATGCAAAATGCAGTATCCCATATCAACCAATAAGCAATCATATCATTGTTCTGACTGCTCTACAGCCACCAATGACATGAGCAGTTCATCAGCTGAGCCATGGGTCATTCAGATGTTGGTGACATGGACACAGCAGAGGGCTTCTCCAGTACAAGTCCTCCAGGCGTGCCATACACAGGTGACATTACCACAACACGTACCTATAGCTGGAAAACATTGCAGGAAAGCATAGTTATATAATAACAACATGAAGAAAAAAATCAAATCAGCAGTTCTTTAAAATGATAAAAGCAGGATCAACTGTGCTTGTGTATCATCGCTATTCCTGCATTTGCTTTTGCTCCATACACCAGTGTCAGGTTTTAGGACTGTGCCTCCAGCTTTCAAAGCATGTTCTTTTTCCAGAAAGATGTGTAGATGTACATGCGGCAGATCAGCCTTTCTAAACCTGGGTTCAGTGGAATCCTAGGGTTCCTCCAGAGGTTTCTGAGGGTTTATTGAGCAGTAAACAACTTCTGCCTCTAAGATAAGAAACTATGGACACCAATTTTTAGCTATCTGTAAGGGGGCATTCTTCACGATGATCACAAATGTAAAGCCTGGTACACATAGTAAATATGTTAGCCATTGGCTGAGAGTGCTGATCGGATGCCAATCAGCTGCTGCTTTTCCAGGTCGTGAGATTGGCTTCTGTCAAACAAAGACCTGTACATACAGGCCCAATGTCGGACAGTATCTACTGTAGTGGTTGATTTTGGCTGATATTTGGCCAGTGTGTATGGCGCTTTAGTCAAATTCGTCCCAGTGACCTTCACGTTGATGTACTGTGAGCTGTGGATACAATAATTATTTGCAGGGGTTCTCTGAGACCTGGAAAGTTTTTCTCAAGGGTTCCTCAATGTTGAGAAGGTTGTGAAAGGTTGCTGTAGACCAGTGGTTCTCAACTCCGGTCCTCGGGACCCACTAACAGGCCAGGTTTGCAGGATAACTGAAATGCATCACAGGTGATATCATTTGCTGCTCAGTGATTGCAGTATTCTAGTCTGCATCTCTCCAAGGTAATACTTAAAATCTGACCTGTTGGTGGGTCGCGAGGACTGGAGTTGAGAACCACTGCTGTAGACCATAACACAGTCCAGACTGGTCAATGGACTTTTTCTTTAGGCAGTCATTTGTGAAGGTTTTTTATGCACACTTCGAGCGCCAACAGCCCAGCTATTCCTCAGATCTACTGACTGTCACTGATCAGGGAAATTTTTTTTGCTGTTGGCTACTGCACTGTGGGTTATGATCACTGTTCCTTGTACTACTGCCTTATTGAATAATCCTACATTTGTAAACTTTAGTAGTTATTACTTTAGAGCCGAATGTATTTTATTTGCCCATCAAGAAAATGTTTCTTGAATGTTTTTGCTTGTTTAATTTTTTTTTTTATTATTGGTATAATGACTACATTAACACTGTGGTTTGTTTAAAGCAGTTTTACTTTGACAAAAAAATATATATCTTATGATTCTCTCCTTTTATGTTTACTGGGCAGTTACATTAATGAAAAATTTGTATTTGAATGCATTTTGTTTCTTGGGCTTGGTCCTAAACTCACATGAGAGGCGTAAGCTTCCAAATGTGGCTGGTGCATTAGGAGACAATTGATAAATAATATAAAGAGAATGGAGGTGGGTTATGTGCAGTTATAGTGATTTGTATTGTTGTGTACCCCCAGGGCTGTGGGCATTCATAGTCAGATTCCAGGTACATACGGCAGTGTGCCACAGAAAGAGCCCAGGGTGTGACAAGTGCACTTATTTTTTAAGACCCTTATTGTAATGAATAGGAAAATGTGATATACTGAAAACTGCATGAAAATAGACTTCTGTTCATAGTGAGGTTCAGTGAAAACTTTGCAAGCTGTTATGGTACTTAAAGTAGTAATAAACCATCAGTGTTTTTAGCTTAACACATTGAGCACCATAAAATAAACACTCCCCAGTAAATTGTTTGTTAAAATTTGTACCCCAGCACTTGCAGTTACAACTTTGAATGCTGATCCCTCAGTGCTGCTTCTCTGAACTTCCGGTCTTCATAAGAAAGGGCTTACATTAGATAGTGCAGACTTGAGTCAATCTTTTGGATTGAAGAAGGGGGCAGAGAGGGAGGAGCAGGGGAATGCTTTGCATCCTAGGCTACAAAGCTGTGTGTTTCAATTGGTGCACACAGTGTAGGGAGATACAACTCTAGTCTCTGCATGCAAGGGTGGCGCCATAAAATGCTGCAAGAGAAAGGAGTCACCCTGAAACAGGAAGCCTGGGGCAGCGGTCATGGCACCAGTTTAAACAGGAGCATAGGCAAGGATTAAAAGCTGCATACTCAGTAACTGATTACATCAGTGCTTAAAAACTGAGGTTTAATATCACTTTAATAAAATAAACATCATGTTTCAAAGCACTGGCAGTACAACAAAGCATCATCACTGACCAGCACTTTATACCGTAAAAAAGTAACAAGGCACAGACCTTTTTTTTTTTGTTCCACATTAGTTTTTTACAAAGGTCATACAAATGAACAAACAGAATATATCTTTCAACAAGTACATAGTACGTGGGTGTACATGAGAACATATACACAGGTAGACATAGGGGCATCTAAGCAGGACAGGTATGAGATGGCCCGGGATCACCCAAGATAACTGCATTCCAAAAACCCATCAACCCACCTGGCACAGATGATTTTTTATTCCTATTATCAGTCCTTGTTTAAAATGAGATCCTTCTTCCTAGTTCTGTTGTGTTGTAAAAGCGCACAACATTACGCAACTGTGTGACTGAAACACTTAACTGATTGATTTAATAATGTATGTGGTTCTTGCATGAATAGCTGTGCATGTCTCACATCTAGAGAATGTTGTCCTAATAACGCTGTCTGGTTACATTCCAACCTCCAGCATTACATTCACAGTGTCTCCTCTACACTGTCTGCACCTCTTAGTAGAAGCTTTGTATAGATTGACATATAGATGTGGCTGCCAAAGTACAGACAATTATCCCTGCTACAACCATGTGGAATTAGAAGAATCTGTATGAATATGTCAATGAGAATATTTGGGAAATGGATGATTTGTGCTGTTCCCATTTTTGCATCTTTGCATTTATCCTTCAAAGGAGTCAATTTGAATTTTGGTTTTGAATGCCTTCTGTTTTTTGGTTTGGAAACAGCAGTTGAAGTCATCTGTGGACAATCTTTGTATTAGTAATCTGCAAACTAAGCACGCTGGCAGTCCTCTCTAGCAGATTTTGTCGATGGAGTTGGTATGTTGGTTTGTCATACATCTATTGGCATGGTGGAAAGCTGTAGCTACTTTAAAGGCTACGTTCACCTTTTGTAAAAAAAATAAATGCACATGATTTTGCATGTAAAAAAATGTGCATTTATTTTTTTTTTTTTGACATGCAGCATTGCACCTGTGATTAGTGGATTGCCGGTGCAATGTAAGGCTCCTGCAGACACTCCTGACAGCTGTCTGCCCACACCTCTATATGGACAGTTTCTCAGCTACATGAAGTGTCAGTGAACTACCAGGGTGCTAATGAATGCTCTTGTAATTTATTGAGAACTACAATATGTCTGCTGCAGTGGGTGAAAGGACTTGTAATTCAATCATTCACAGAACCCTGAGAATGAATGATGCGACTGCAGGGAGAGGATCCCCTGCCCGCTGTCACAGTGGGGGATTGGGGGGGGCGGAGCAAGGCTGCTGCTGAATATGGGCGTAACATGTTACTAAGGCGCACTTCTTCTTTAACTGTATTTCAGGTTTCTTATCCTTACTACAGATGTCAGCCAGTATAAAGCCCTAGGACTGCTGGTAGAAATCGCTACTCTAATTACAGCTTTTTTTTTATTAGGGGGACAAATATTAGACGTATAGTTTAACACTAAGGGTACATTTACACCTTAGGGTTTTGTGTGAGGTGGGTGTAGTTTGATAAAAAAAAGTCCTGCTTTTTGCACATTAGTATGATTTCCATCAAAATTCACCCCCCCAAAGCAATGAATGGTAATATGTGTAAAGTGCAGGTAAAACATCAAAATATGTCAAAAACAAAGCACGCCTAGAACACACAACACATCTCAGGCAGAGGTGTGAATATAGCCTTAGGAGTTAGTATGCTTTTAGTTGCATTGGTTAGAATGTGGATACTTCTTTTCCTGACTACCCTATACAGCATTTAACCCAAACTCATGGTTCAGCTTCCCTAAAGAGTTAAAACATTTGCAAAAATATGACCCCCCCCCCCCCACGATCACCATCCCTCATCATCGAGCACCATCCCCCCAGAGCTTGCTTTACTCTTCTTTTTAGGGTGCTGGGAGAAAGGATCAACAGAGTGCTGTAGATCAGTTCTTTTCATGTAGATAACCCCCCCCCCCCCCACTGAACTACATCTCCCAACAGCCTTTTCCCTACACACTGTATTTGGTCAGGCTCTAGGGAGCCAAGGCAGCAGCATTATATTGCTGGAAAAGAATCAATGTATATAAAAAGGGGTAGGGTTAGGCCCCTTTCACACTTGGGTGACTTTTCCTGCGACTTTGGACATCAGAGTCGCATGACAAGTCGTACCCCATGATTCCCAATGATAACCATTCATATAGTCGCACAGACTTCAAAGTAGTCCCTATAATACTTTGGTCTGACTCTGATGCGAGTTGAGGTCCTTAGACCTCAAATTTACACAGGCATTCCCTGAAATCATGTCAAAATCACGCCCGCAAAATAGCACGACTTTCAAAATGTGGCAATGTGAAAGGGGCCTTAAGGAGTGTTCTATAATCCAGCATGGAAGAAATTGAGGCAAGGCTGACAAAAGTAATTGGGAATTCATTGCAGAAGAGGCTGTGTTTTCAGCCTACCACAGGAAGTTGGTAGCTCACTGGATTTCTGGTAGAATCACCAGATTTTTTTTTTGTTCTAACAGCTTATTCAAGCAACAAAACATGGGGGAAATGTGCATGTATTAACCCTTCCAGATCCCCGCTATTGCCGAAGTACGGCTCCAGCGCGGATCTGAATTTCCGGGACGTCGTCCCCTGTGCACGCTCCCGGCGTGCACTCACAGGCAGCGGCATGCACGTGCAGCCACCGTACGCTGCGTGGGCGTGCCCGTGGGTCAGGCGGACTCGATGTCTGCTCGTGACCCGTGATCGCCTGTCAGAGCTGCAGAACAGGGAACCGCCGATTTAAACTCGGCCGTTCTCCATTCTGTGAAGGGGGACATAGCAGATCTACTGATCCCTGTGATTGGGATCTGTGAGATCTGTTATGTCCCGGCCAGCCCAGCCCCCTCACAGTTAGAACACAATGAGGGAACACAGTTAACCCCTTCACTGCCCCCTTAGTGTTAACCCCTTCACTCCCAATGACGTTTATACAGTAGTCAAAGGATATTTAAATTTCTGATCGCTGTATAAATGTCATTGGTCCCAAAAAATTGTCAAAAATGTCTGACATGTCCGCCCTAATATTAAAGTCCCAATAAAAATTGCAGATTGCCGCCATTACTAGTAAAACAAAATAATAATAATAAAAACGTCATAAATCAATTCCCATTGTTTGTAAACGCAATAACTTTTGCGCAAACCAATCAATATACGCCGATTGCGGGGTTTTTTTACCAAAAATATGTAGAAGAATATATATCGGCCAAACCCGGTGAATAATAATTTTTTTTTTTTGGATATTTATTATAGCAAAAAGTAAGACATTTTGGGGGGTTTTTTTTTTGCAAAATTGTTGCTCTTTTTTTGTTTATAGCGGCGATCAGAAATGACACAGAGGTGATCAAATACCACTAAAAGAAAGCTCTATTTGTGGGAAAAAAAGTATTAAAATTTTGTTTGGGTACAACGTCGCACGACCGCGCAATTGTCATTCAAAATGCAACAGTGCTGAAAGCCGAAAAAATTGGTCTGGGCAGGAGGGGGGTTTAAGTGCCCAGTAAGCAAGTGGTTAAAGAGATGTACTGCAAACATTTTTTTAATATTATTTTGCTCAAACATACCAGTGATCTACCTGATATTTTCTTATATCCCTTAAGATTTTTATTGGTAAGATTTCCACGGTTAGGTTTCTAGAACTGAACCCCCTACAATAGCCATTATGAGGGCCTCCCACACTGCATGTTGGAGTTCTCATGTATGCTATATTATGGAGAATATAAAAATGGGTGTAGGAAAACCACAGTGTGGAAGGGAACATCCTGCACAGGGAGGGTGTGAGGGAAGTCCCAAACTATGACATGAAAATATCGTAACCAAACTTCTTATCAAATATAAGATGCCAAGATATGACTCATTCCAACTTTAACTATAAATGAAATATTACAGTTGGGTGGACTGACCCTTTAAAGACTTCATTTTACCTTGCCAACTCAGATTAAAGTGACTAGATCTTTTTTAAACCCCCAACAAACCATTCTTATCCTTACAATGTTCCTCTTCCAATCTTTCCTCCTTCACAGCCACCTCAAAATACCAAGTGTTGGCTGGTATCAGAGCTTATAGTGAGAGATGATGTCTTCCTCCATGCCATATCACATTGCTCAGGCCTACTGATTGGCCTGAGCAATGCATTATGGGGGAAGGCCACATGCTCCCCCATATCTTAATGTATTATCTTGTGTCTGCTGCTAATAAACAAGGAGTAAATGTGACTATCACAGGCAGAACTTGGACTTAAAGGAGACTTTGTCATTTAGTGCTGAATGGGCAAAGTGTTAGGGTCTCTTTAATAGTTACATTCAGAGTTTAAGCAGAACTAAACCTATTGATTTAGCCAATTTAAAGCATACTGTGAATAATAATTAACACAGTTGCCTGTGATTTACACCAAACTGTCAAGCCATCAAATGGCTGATTGATCACATGGGCATCACCATGACAACTGAAGAACAAACAGACGCTTAAGATTGCCACTTCCTGGCTGTAAAGGATATGAGGGTTTCGTTTCACTTTAATGTAAAGGGATCAGTGTTTACATTTTTCAGTTCTTTTAAAATTATTTGCATATACAGTCAGGTCCATAAATATTGGGGCATCAACACAATTCTAATCTTTTTGGCTCTATACACCACCACAATAGATTTGAAATTAAACGAACAAGATGTGCTTTAACTGCAGACTTTCAGCTTTAATTTTAGGTTATTTACATCCAAATCAGGTGAACGGTGTAAGAATTACAACAGTTTGTATATGTGCCTCCCACTTTTTAAGGGACCAAAAGTAATGGGACGATTAGCTGCTCAGCTGTTCCATGGCCAGGTGTGTGTTATTTACTCATTATCCCATTTACAAGGAGCAGATAAAAGGTCCAGAGTTAATTTCAAGTGTGCTATTTGCATTTGGAATCTGTTGCTGTCAACTCTCAATATGAGATCCAAAGAGCTGTCACTATCAGTGAAGCAAGCCATCATTAGGCTGAAAAAACAAAACAAACCCATCAGAGAAATAGCAAAAACATTAGGTGTGGCCAAATCAACTGTTTGGAACATCCTTAAAAAGAAAGAACGCATCGGTGAACTCAGCAACACCAAAAGACCCGGAAGACCATGGAAAACAACTGTGGTGGATGACCGAAGAATTCTTTCCCTAGTGAAGAAAACACCCTTCACAACAGTTGGCCAGATCAAGAACACTCTCCGGGAGGTAGGTGTATGTGTGTCAAAGCCAACAATCAAGAGAAGACTTCACCAGAGTGAATACAGAGGATTCACCACAAGATGTAAACCATTGGTGAACCTCAAAAGCAGGAAGGCCAGATAAGAGTTTGCCAAACAACATCCAAAAAAGCCTTCACAGTTCTGGAACAACATCCTATAGACAGATGAGACCAAGATCAACTTGTACCAGAGTGATGGGAAGAGAAGAGTATGGAGAAGGAAAGGAACTGCTCATGATTCAAAGCATACCACCTCATCAGCGAAGCATAGTGGTGGTAAAGTCATGGCGTGGACATGTATGGCTGCCAATGGAACTGGTTCTCTTGTATTTATTGATGATGTGACTGCTGACAAAAGCAGCAGGGTGAATTCTAAAGTGTTTCAGGCAATATTATCTGCTCATATTCAGCCAAATGCTTCAGAACTCATTTGATGGCGCTTCGCAGTGCAGATGGACAATGAACCGAAGCATACTGCGAAAGCAACCAAAGAGTTTTTTAAGAGAAAGAAGTGGAATATTATGCAATGGCTAAGTCAATCACCTGACCTGAATCTGAATGAGCATGCATTTCACTTGCTGAAGAAAAAACTGAAGGGAAAATGTCCCAAGAACAAGCAGGAACTAAAGACAGTTGCAGTAGAGGAGTGGCAGAGCATCACCGGGGATGAAACCTAGGGTCTGGTGATGTCTATGCGTTCCAGACTTCAGGCTGTAATTGACTGCAAAGGATTTGCAACCAAGTATTAAAAAGTGGAAGTTTGATTTATGATTGTTAATCTGTCCCATTACTTTTGGTCCCTTAAAAAAGTGGGAGGCACATATACAAACTGTTGTAATTCCTACACCGTTCACCTGATTTGGATGTAAATACCCTCAAATTAAAGATGAAAGTCTTCAGTTAAAGGAAATCTTGTTTGTTTCATTTCAAATCCATTGTGGTGGTGTATAGAGCCAAAAAGATTAGAATTGTGTTGATGTCCCAATATTTATGGACCTGACTGTATGTTTGTTAGCCTTCCTTCCTTCCTTCTATTATTTGAAGGTGCTCAGGCTTATTTAATGCAACAATGCAAACAGTAGTGAGGATTTCCAGCACAGATGATTTAAAGCATACTTAGTTCTGTTAGTTCGCCTTTAAATAATCAATTGTTTGCAAAGTAAAGCTATTTAGCCCAGCTATAAAGGCATCTGTAAATTGTCCATGCTTTGGTTAACTATTTATAATATATCTTAAATAACACTGTAAGGGAGATGCTTGCCTTCATATGTAACTGTTTTTCATAGTAGTTAACGGTCAGAATTTCACTATGTATCCTATTGCTGCAATACTACTGTAGATCTATGGGACAGGATGTATGAAAGCTGTAATGTTGCAAAGACTGCATAAAAACTGTTTAAAATCCCTGTTACGTCATCTACTCCAACTAGTAAAAGAGAAGCTGACTTTTAAGGGAAGCCTGCCACCTTCTGAGTTACAGAGAAAAAGCAGCACAACTTTAACATACAGGATAGCCTTATTGCTATAGTCTGACCACCAGAGATGCAAGAACATCAGTAGCAGGGATAGGCACGGACCAAGGCTGTGGCGGACATTTTCCAAAGTACTCACCTTAGTGAAGGACACCAAGGTACATTTCAAATTAAAACCTTCAAAAAAACACAGTCTTCTCTCTGATCTAGTTCTACGAGTACAAACAACATTTAAAATAACATTTATATGAAAACTGCTTGTGGTATACATTTATAAAATGTAAACAATTTTCAAAATTCTACCCCGTGATAAGGGGGTGGTGACTGTGGTTACTACCCCGTGATAAGGAGGGTGACTATGGTTACTACCCCGTGATAAGGATGGTGACTGTGGTCACTACCCCGTGATAAAGAGGGAACTCTTAACAGCACAACTGTGTACAAACGCATAACGATGAAGTAGGTGCAGATGTTTCCTGAAACTGCGACGACGACGCAGAGTTATGTTGGTCTTTTATATTTTCCATCCTTAAAACTTTTAACAAATGTAAAATATTTACATATGGTGTTCGTCAAAAGTATATTTACAATAAAATTTACAACAAACATGAGCATCTT
>BLSH010365564.1:222958-237508 GCA_018402905.1 Glandirana rugosa
GTAAATATACCTATGTGGAATTATTTTACCCTTACCAACCACTATAATTGAAGGACAAACACCGTGTAATCATATACACTCCCCCCTTTGAAAAGTTCTACCCACGATTCAAAATGGCCAACTTCAAAATGGCCGCCATGGTCACCACCCATCTTGAAAAGTTTCCCCCCTCACATATACTAATGTGCCACAAACAGGAAGTTAATATCACCAACCATTCCCATTTTATTAAGGTGTATCCATATAAATGGCCCACCCTGTAGTTCCGTAGCAGGTCTCTCCTGCAAATGAGAGCTGCCTGTTCATTGTTTTTAAATGTCAGATTTAGTTCCGCTTTAGGCTGCAAAGGCAGCTGGACGGGATTGTACACATGCTGCAGCCATGATGCTTTGTTTTGCGGGGCGGTAAAATTATTCATGTGCTGTGCTGGGACCACAAACCAAACACTAGGCTTGCAGTTGCAGCATTGCACCCCCATTCAAAAACCGGATTCGGCTGTCAAAAGGAAAAAAAAAGCAGTATAACTTTCTGAATGCCTGTCAGCTGCACCTGCACCTCTCTCTGAAAAGATCGCTCTTCAGAGACCCCTTAAATATTGAAACGAAATATTGGATTTTTTTTGTTATATCTTTTACATATAAAAATAGCAAAACCTTGTCAGACCCAGTAAAAACATGTCATCATCTTAAATTTAGCCCTCTGCTTATCTGACTCATATCCTTTAGTATATTGTTTGCAACACATTTTGCATAAATCGGCAAAAAAACTGCAGAGCCTTTTCCTGCTTTGGGAAAGAGAAATCACATTTATATCATAACAAGAGGCTTACCATGGGACTACATTGGACGCCGTGCTTGTATCCTCACAGGACACACACATTCATGACTTGTTTGTGCCTTGCTGTCTTTTGACACTAAGAGGCTGATTGACTAAAGATAAGTAGATTGTTCACGTTTGCAAGAAAAATTTTCACTTTGCAAAGGAATATTCTCCTAGCATGTAGTGAATGTGGTAAAAATTTATTTTGCAAAGAATATCCAACCATGTTCAAGAAATTAAAAAAGTATATTTGCTTGCACATGATTGGATGATGGAATTCAGCATAGCGTCACCTTATTCGCAAAACTCTGTGGAAAACGCTCTTGCAAAGTGATTAGCCTATTTGCCTTTAGTAAACCAACCCCCAAAAATACAACTCAGTCCTTAAAGCGGAACATCACCCAAAAGGGGAAGATCCGCTTTTCCTCCTCCCCCTCCCATATTTGAAATGTCTTTTTTGGGGGGGGAGCGGGTACCTGATTTTCACAGGTACCTTCTCTCCAAGGGTGTTGCTAGGCAAAAAAAAGACCAGAGGCTTCAGCCCGAAGGTAAATTTGATGTACCTGTGCCCATCAGCACAGACTCGCCAGTGGCCATCAGCGCCACCTCGCAAGTGCCCATCAGCACAGCTTCGCCAGTGCTCATCAGCTCAGACTCACCAATGCCCATCAATGCAGCCTGATCAGTGCCCATCAGTGCAGCCTGATCAGTGCCCATCAGTGCAGCCTGATCAGTGCCCATCAGCTCAACCTTACCTGTGCTTATCAGTGCAGCCTCGCCAGTGCCCATCAACACAGTCTCGCGAGTGCCCATCAGCGCAGCCTCACCAATGCCCATCAGCACAGTCTCGCCAGTGCCCATCAGCACAGTCTTGCCAGTGCCCATCAGTGCAGTCTCACCAGTGTCCATCAATGCAGCCTCACCAGTGTCCATCAATGCAGCCTCACCAGTGCACATCGGTGCAGCTTTACCAGTGCCCATCAGTGCAGTTTAGCTAGTGCCCATCATCAGCACAGCTTTGCTAGTGCATGCCATGGGGAGAGGAGAGCCGCCACCTGCCAGTTTACACAGAGTGGGGACCTTCTGCTTCCAGGCGCGGCTGCAGTGTCCACTAAGTACCGCCTCCTGGTCCCAGCATTGGACCAGTGTGACGTCCATCATAGAAGTCGGTCCACTGGAGGCTGGGTATTCCAGCCCCATATTGCCCCGAGTTCCTGGCCAACCCTAGGCCTTGGGACTAATAATTTTAAATGACAAATATCAGAACCGGTGCGTTTTTAGCCCCCTTCAGTCCCCCCTGCCGATGCCACTGTTGCTCCCACTTCCGCTCCAACCGTCTAGGCTATGGGAGCAGAAGTGCCCACCCCCCACCTCTTCCCACAGTCTCTTGGGACACATCACAGGTCCCAGGAGACAGCAGGACCATTCACTGGGTGTAGAGTGGCTCGCACATGCTCAGTGGGTAGTGCAAAAACCTCAAGGAGTCACAGCCAGCTTCCCACAGTTAAGATGCCAACATCGGGGACCTGACAACCAGCAAAGAGCTGGGTCAGATGAGGACATCACTGGATCCTGGGACAGGTAAGTGTGTGTGTTTTTATAAGTCAGCAACTATAGTATTTGTAGCTGCTGACTTTCAAAGTTTTGTTTACAGGGTGACGATCCTCTTTAAGTTAGCAAGCTGTCCTTTTAATTGCTTGTATTTTTGAGAAAACAATATTTATGTGATGCATTAGGGATTTTGAGATTGCAGCATACTAGACTAAAGAATGCCAGTACTTTCTAGATAAAAGCAAGTGACAGTCCTGACTTTGACATTGTTTGTGATAATAGCCTGTTTCTGCTGTGATAGTGGACAGTCACCAGTGCCTCAGGCATTTGTACAAACTCATAGCAAAAGTCTCCCAGTGAGTGGGGCCAATGCTTCATCATTCTGTGGAGTAGACTAAGGCAGGCCATACACGGAGCAAATTTCTTTCCTGCCCACGGATTACAGGAAAGAAATTTGCTTGATTCCCTCAGCAACAAAGACAGTGTTGATGCAGGAATCCCTCTTGCCGGACCTTTGTCTTCTCCCGGTGGGGGAGTGGTGAAAGCCGCCCCTGCTGGGAGAAGGCAGTGATTATTGCTAGCGGCTATAGCAGCCACTAGCGATAATCGCAGGTAAAACACGGCATGCTGGTTGTTCCCAATTTGATTGATCAATCAACTTGGAACATTCGGCCTGCCCATACATGGTCCGAATCTCAGCCAGGTCCTGCTGAACCAGACAAGATTCGAGCTGTGTATGGCCTGCCTAAGGCAAGCCAGCTCCTTAGATTTTTAACTCAAAGGATGTCCAGCCAGGTGGAAAATTCTCGATTTTACAGTGACTGCATGCAACTACATGCAGTCGCTGTTAGGGCATGCAGGCAGTCACGGGTGTCAGTGGCTGTCTGAATACAATAGCCAGCAGTGCAAAATCCTCTATTTGCACTTTTTAGCATGCATGGAGCAACTGAGTGTCCCATGGATTACCAGTGGCATCCCAAAATCACACATACTGTATCTAAATATTAATACCTATAAAACTTGCTTACCAGATACAATATAAACACAACATACAGGGTCGGCTCTACCACTAGTCGGAGTAGGCTGCAGCCTAGGGCGCCTGGCCAATGTTCATCTGTCACTGGCTGCTTTGCATTGATTCATGTAAAAACTGACACTGTCTGACTGAGATAATGAGATTGTATTATCACATGCCATTTGCAAATGTATATAGAAATAGTGACTGATCTGCCAAATACTCCCTCCGCCCCCACCCTCTGTGAGGCTGTATTTGATGGGCACAGGTGAAGCTGTATTTGATGGGCACAGGTGAAGCTGTATTTGATGGGCACAGGTGAAACTGTATTTGATGGGCACAGGTGAAGCTGTATTTGATGGGCACAGGTGAGGCTGCATTTGATTGGCGCCGATCAGGCTGGGCAGGGTAAAGAGGGTGGGGTCAGGGGTGGGGCCAATGGGGGCGGCAAAATGAGGTTACGCCTAGGGTGTCAAAAATCCTTGCACCAGCCCTGACAACATACAGTGGCCTATGAATTAAGGGAATAGAAAAAGAAAATAGCATAGTTAGATATTAAGATCAATGTCCTACTATAAGACTGGCTATACATGCAATTTTTTTCTTTCAATCAGCCAGCGAGCAAGGTGGATGGAGGAATCCTCCCAGCTGTGCTATTATATTCTGACAGCGGGGACTCCTCCACTGCCAGAATACACTGATCAGAGCTGCAGCTAATTGGCTGCAGGCGCTGATTGAATTAAAAATTTCCAACAGTCCCATTGGAGAGAAATCAGTCGTTACATTGTTTTTTCCAGAGTGAGAATGGCCATAGACGGATCGAAATTTGGACGGTTGCTGCCAAAGTTAAGACATATGAGCAGTGGCGGCTGGTGGCTTTTTTGGGCAAAGGTTCTGATTCTCTTATTTATCTACAGGTTTAGAGCAATATCCTGTTATCCTGTTGGTGGGAGGGGGGCAGTATTTCTCATACCCCCCCCCCAAAAAAAAAAATGAGGGCTACATATGGCTTCCATTTTTATTTATAGTTTGTAGTATTTTATAAGTTTTTACTTTTTTAATATTTAATTCTTTCTAAACGTATGCACTTACCTTCTCGTTGCTCTTTAGCCATTATCCACTGATTCACAAATATAAAACGTAGACAGTAAATGTGAAGTGGAGTTAAACGCTTATCTTTTGTTCCCTTTCTGTATTTTGCTGTTTTCTGTAAATAGCTCATAATGTATATAAAACCTGTATAATAATAATATAAAAATGTATAGTGATTGGCTTAGTACTAAGCAATTTGTTGGGTGTCCAGCACGCAGTTCTCAGACCATATTTTCTGCTTTATGAATACTGAAGTAAAACCTATAGTACATTGCTATCATATATCTGTGAAATCACCAAAGGAAATCTACGCCCTCATTTTCTGCTCTTTTCACTACCTGCGTCACAGAAACACCTCGTCATCCAAAATGATTGACAGGCTGTAGTTGCCATATGAACATATCTCAACAGCTGATAATATAGGTGCAGCAGGCACAATCATACCAAGTTAATGAACAAGGAAGTGATGTAACCTCTGACCTTACACATTTAGCACTTCCTCAATCATTGTCATTGCTGCTAAATGAAATGCTTCAATGAAATGTCTCATATCACTTATGTGGAGATATCAGTCTACATAGCTCCCAACTGTCCCTGATTTCGAGGGACTGTCCCTGATTTGGAACAATGTCCCTCTGTCCCTCCTTCCACCTCATTTTGGTCTGATCTATATAGTTGTATATAAAATGCACTTTTTATCTTTCAAAAGGTGTTTCCCAGTGCTAAACCTTTCCTCCAATTTTCAAATTGCTGCATTTGCAAATTTAAAAAGCCAATATAAAGGAATAGAGGTAACAAAAAAAAGCACTTGTGGGTTTAAGAAATATTTTTTTTGTATAATTCTCCTTTAACCGCTTGCCGACCGCTGGTCGGCAATTGACGGCGACAAAGTGGCTCGTTCCCGCAAAACGCCATCATACGACGGCGGCTGCGGGATCGAGTTTAGTGAGCGTGCGCGCGCCGCCGGAGGCGCGCCCGCGCGCTCACTGTGTCCAGGGGGGCCAGGGAGCGGGTGCGGCGGCTTCGATTGCCGCCGGCTACCCGCGATGGCCCCCCCGAGCGGAGGAACGGAGGTCCGTGTATGTAAACACGGACCTCCGCTCTGTGTGAAGGGGGAAGGGCTGTGATCACAGCCTTCCTGTATACAAAGGTTGTGACCACTTCCCTTCCCCAGCTAGGGCAGTCCCCCCACAGTTAGAACACGCCCAGGGAGCCTACTTAACCCTTAGAGCGCCCCTGCAGGTTAACCCCTTCACTGCCAATGGCATTTACACAGTAATCAGTGCATTTTTATAGCACTGATCGCTGTATAAATGGCAATGGTCCCAAAAAAGTGTCAAAATAGTCCGACATGTCCGCTGAAATATCGCAGTACCGCTAAAAATCGCAGATCGCCGCCATTACTAGTAAAAAAAAAAAAAACCCCAAAAATAAATTCTCATCATCCGTAAACGCGACCACTTTTGCGCAAACCAATCAATAAACGCCAATTGCGATTTTTTTTATCGCAAATATGAGGAAGAATATAAATCGGCCAAAAACGGTGAAAAAAAATGTTTTTTTATATTTTTTTTTTGATTTGTATTCTAGCAAAAAGTAAGAAATTTGGGTTTTTTTGCAAAATTGTCGCTCTTCTTTTGTTTATAGCGGCGATCAGAAATGACGCAGAGGTGATCAAATACCACCAAAAGAAAGCTCTGTTTGTGGGAAAAAAAGGACGCAAATTTCGTCGCACGACCGCGCAATTTTCAGTTAAAGCGACGCAGTGCCGAATCGCAAAAAGAGCTCCGGTCCTAAAGCTGGAAATCCTTCCGGGGCTGAAGTGGTTAAGGGGGTGTGGCAGGGGGTGTGTCCTATGCCTACATACTTTTGCTAATAGATGTCCTTCATTCCCATCTCAAAAAGTTGGGAGGTATGAGTCTGCATAGCATAAATATAGGGGTTGATTTACTAAAGCTTGAAAGTGCTAAGGTGCGAAATCAGCTTCAAGGTTTTGTTGTCAAAGCTTGATTGAACATGCTGAGGTTAGAAGCTGATTGGCCACCATGCACAGTTGCACCAATTTTTGCGTTCTCCAGCTTTAGTAAATCAACCCCATAGTGTGTTCTCAGTCAGTAAACATTCTCAGTCGTTGGCAACATATACTGATTGTATTTTTCTAAGACTTTCTGATTATACTAGTTTTCTGTTCAGTAATAATTGTATTTTAAAGTTTTATCTCAGGGAACACAGTCAGCATTCCCACTGAAGGACTGCTGATATAAGAAAGCCAAGGTAGACTGATACATTTGTAAAGCACAAACATGGCATGCTACCAAACAGGAAACATAACTGGCATATGTAATGAGCAAATATGGCTGCCCGCTCCCCTCCCAAGCACATTGTTATTTTATTTATTTAATTTTACGTACTTATATAGCGCCGTCAATTTACGTAGCGCTTTATTGTTAGAACGATAACAGCCATAGATAAGCTTATGTACACTAAAGTTGGCCATACACTATTAGATTTTTTTGCTCAGCCTGCATCCATCTACAGCGCAACTGGATGAATCTCCTATTGTGGCTATTGTTTTCCGCTGCTGTCAAAATACCCGAACGTCGACTACATTTGATTGGATGCAGCCACTGTTCTGCCACAATTTTCCACCTGTCTCCATCAATTTTTCAGTTTAGGCCCCTTTCACACATGTGCGATTTGTCCTGCGACTTTAGACTGCAAAATCGCATGACAAGCCGTTCCCCATGATTTCCAATGGCAACCATATATGTACGACTTCAAGTCGTGCTGACTTCAAAGTAGTCCCTGCAACTTCGGTTCAACTTTCATGTGAGCAGAGGTCCATAGACCAGGCATTCCCTGAAATCGCATCAAAATTGCATCAAAATCACAGTGTGAAAGGGACCTTAAAAATTCCTGGGCAGGAGGGTGCCAACAGGACCAGTCATTATATTAATTTTGGCTGGTTCATCAGAAGCTGGCTGAAAATCGATCAGCGGTGGTTGTAAACCCCATTCATGAAATTTGACCTAAGCACATATATCCATAGTGTTTACTTATCTATCTCCAAAGCTCTAAGTGCCATTTCACTCTGGTACTCCGTTCCTCTGTTATCATCAGAGTCACTTCTGACAAGTTCTCCGACACATGAGATAACAGTAGCCAAAAATTTGTGTAGGGGAGGGAGTTTAGAGGTAGATGAGCAGAGAGCTTGTCTATTCACAATACATCTCTGCATATTCCTTCATTCCTCTGCATATGTAGAGGGTCCCTTTCCTCCAATCAGCTCACACACAGTGTAAGCCCAGACTCCTCACCCACTGCTGAAAGAGGAAGAGGAAGAAAGATTTCTAACATGATCTGCACTTTTCAAGGAGTATAGAAAGGGGAAGACAGCAGATATACAAGTAAAACTTATGCAGGAGGATTTGTTTCATCTCTATGTATCACCTGAGGCTGTTCATTTCACTGGGTATATGTGAGGATTTACAACCACTTTAAAGTGGAACTTTGTCCAAAAGGGGAAGTTCAGCTTGATCGCATCCTCCCCCTTCTTCTTTAATAATTGGCACTTTTTGGGGGGGGGAGCAGGTACCTGGTTTTGACAGGTACCCGCTCCCACTTCCAGTCGGATCGCTGTGGTGATCTGAACTAAAGTTAGCCCCCTCCTTTCCCCCAC
The DNA here is from genome assembly GCA_018402905.1 of Glandirana rugosa. NCBI lineage: Eukaryota > Metazoa > Chordata > Amphibia > Anura > Ranidae > Glandirana > Glandirana rugosa. Next base: position 231,115 of record BLSH010365564.1, read on the forward strand.
AGCCTTCTGGGACACATCACAGGTCCCAGAAAACTGCATGACCAATCACAAAGCACAGCATGGCTTTGGAGTTTCCCTTAGTTAACCTCTTCTTGCAGTACCAGAGGCATAAATAGAACCTTCAGGGCCCTGGTGCAAGAAATTTTGAAGGGCCCCCCGACCCCTGGCCAAGGCCCTTCCCTCTTCCCACTGATCCTGGGGCCCTTTACTCCTATTGCGGGTCCCTTTAATACGGTACCGCAGCAGGACCCTTTCACAAGTTCTGCAGCGGGCCCCCTTTCTGCTATCTTCGGGCCTTTGCATGGTGGTAAAATGCCAGGGCCCGGTCACAATTGCAACCTTTGCAATCTGGATAGTTCCCTCACTGGTGTCAGTAGTTTTTCATTTTTATTTTAATTGTATTATTTTTTTACCCTATCATTTTATTTCTTTTACAATTTTATTTTTACTGTTGGGGGGCTTTGATGAGATACCAGGGGTCTAAACAAACCTCAGCTCTCAATCTCCATCTGTGTAGCCTTAGCTGCACAGAATGAATGGACAGGAATAGCTGTGCACCGAGCCTCCCATTGATTCAGAAACGGAAATATAGTAAAAAGCAGTTTACTATGCTTTGGCTATGAATGAACCAATTGGTACCGATCACTGACTCTGTTCATTCAGAAAAGAAAGGAGCCGGTAAATGACAAATTTACTGACCCGTTCCTATCTCTCCATCAGCTGGCAGGAGAGAGGAGGGGGGAAGACAGCAGCTCTGTGGGGGGGAGGGGGGGCAGGGAGGCACACAGGGACCCTGGGAACAGCAGAAGACAAGTAAACTGGATAGAGGAAAATGGAGGAGATTGGGTCCTCTAAATGCCACCCCCGCCATCCCTCCTATTCAGGTGTACAAGGGATGCACACGGGCCCCCTGGACCATGGGGCCCGGTTGCAATTGCAACCCCTATCGTTACGCCCCTGGACAGTACGCATATATGTGGCCTCACTGGACTGGGCTTTTTTTGTGGGGCCGCATATATGCATACCACTCTTTGTGCTGGGAGCGCGACGCACAGAGCGCTCCCAGCACAGATACCGGACTCTCATACCAACGATCGGGACCTGGGACTCCCGATTCCGGGTCACCTGATCACTGTGATAGCTTCTAATTGGCAAACACAGTGATCAGTCACTGTGAGCCTGCGCCTGTGTTTACTTCCTCTTCTGAATGGAGAGGAGATGAAGATGTAAATTAAAAAAAGCGTGTAAAAAAAAATAATTAAAAAAAGAAAAAAGTATATAGATCAAAGTTAGCTCTAGGACAGTGCCAAGGTTAGTGTTGCAGTCAAGGCAAGGGACAAAGGGCAAATGTCGAGGTCAAAGGTCAGGTTCAATATATTTTTGGTAGGATTAAATTTGTATCAGTGTCAGTGTGTTTCAGGTAGAATGAAAAAAAAGCAAAATGCGCACTATTGCTTCTGGGCCCTACTATGTGTACAAACAACAAAAAGCATACAAATATGTTGTATCACTGCGATCGTTAGGAGCAGGAGAATTTATTTTGGTTTATTCTTTGGTGCTAAATTCTGGTAATATCAAGAAATATACAGCTAAATTAAAAAAAATGATTTTTTTGTTACTATTTTAGACCAATTTTCCTTTGATAGTAAAAAAAAAAAAATCAGGAGATATCCATTACCATTTACCGCCAAAGGAAAGCCTAATTTGTCCTGAAAAAAACAAGGTATAATTTACCTGGATACACAAAGTAGTTGTGATGATATGTACAGATTACTAACACATGTCAAAGTGGCAAAATTGTGTTCAGGCATTAAGATTTGTTTTACCCTTAGTCACTAAGGGGTTAAGATGCCAGCATCTGGACCCAAAGCCAATTGAAGAATCAGTTGCGGGTGAGGATATTGCTGGATCCCTGGACAGGTAAGTGTCCTTATATTAAAATACAGCAGCTACAGCATTTTTCAGGGAGACTGGAGCTCCTCCTTTTTTTTTATTTCATATAGAGCAGGGGTGTCCAACCTCTGGTCCACAGGCTGCATATGGCCCAAGATGGCTATGAATGGGGGGCGTGGCTTGACAGCGCATGTAGGCAGACGTGCAGACAGACCGCTCCGCTGAAAATCCTGTCTTTTATCCTCGGGTGACCGGATAGAGGCCTCTGATAACCCGCATAACCTGGCACTAGACCTGCAGAACAGTTGAGCCCTTGAGAAATATCTGGGTCGGTCCGCGGCCATGGCCAAAAAGCTGAAAGAAGCTCGCTCCTTTCCGGACCTGACAGGGCAAGATGGCGCCATGCCGCCACGCACTTCTAAGATGAAGTATAAAGAAGCAGCTCAGAAACTGTTCTCTCGCAACACTCAGAAGGGATCTCCGACGTTGGCAAACCCGCATGAGAGCAGTGTGGGAGGACAGAATGAAGCAGATGACACCATGCCGCTGGAGGACACCTCTGCCTTCCTTACAGACTGGGACACAGTGAGTACTTTGCACGCCTCACCCCCTTGACACTCCACCGCACAAGGCCCTGAACCGACACTGAGAGACATTATGGCGGCGGCTACTCAGGGCAATACGTCTATAGTAGCATTAACGGATGAGATAAAGGGAGTGAAAGCTGAGGTAACCTATATCCGACATGACATGCAAAAATTGAGAGACAGGGTGTCAGCAGTGGAGGGCAGAGTAAGTGCAGTGGAAGACGACATGGAGCCTATGAAACGAGATCTGTCCCATACAGTGAGTCTTACAGCACATCATGCCTCAAGGCTAGAAGGCATGGAGAACAGGATGAGTAGATGCAATGTGAGGATAGTGGGGTTGCCTGAAAGGGCTGAAGGCAAAGACCCGGTCACTTTCATAGAAACCTGGCTGACCCACACATTTGGGAGGGAGTGCTTCACTCCTATGTTCTCGGTTGAGAGAGCGCACAGGGTACCCATGAGGCCATTAGCACCGGGACACCCACCTCGCACTTTCCTACTCAAACTACTGAACTATAAAGACAGAGACATTATCCTTGCTAGAGCCAGGAAGATGAAAGATGAGCTAAAGTATGAGAACACGAAAATATCAATCTTCCCGGACTTCTCAATGGAAGTTCAAAGGCAAAGAGCCACGTTTACAGAGGTGAAGCGACGCCTTAGAGCAAATAACATACAATATGCGATGCTCTTCCCTGCTAAACTAAGAGTGGTGGCTAAAGGAGGGGTGCATTTTTTTGAAAAACCAAACACTGCCATGCAATGGCTGGACCGGGAAGAGAGTCAATTGAGAGAGGGATCCCCCAATAACCGTGGTGCACTGCAGGCAACTCAGAAATCAGCTCCACTACAAAGGGCAGATTGAACACCAGTCCCCAGCAAATCTTGTGGAAAAAGCGGAACAAGACAGTCTGTTGGAATCATCTTAATGTTAACTGTATTTTTCCCAAAATGGAGAAGTACAAAATTCGAATTCCTGAGAGGCCAGGAGAGGCTGACCGGGAATTCTGGAGTTCATACTGACTGCCCCCCAATGGTAGTCCTGTGTGGACTAAGGGAACTACAGCGAAGGTTTTCAGAGTTCATACTGAACTGTTCGAAGTTTTTGGTTACCGTATCTCTGTTTTTCTTTTTTTTCTGTATTTTTACCTTTCCTGCACAGCTTAGAGATGGAATTAAAGGGATATTCACCTTCCCCTCGCAACCTACAGGAGACGAGATATGCTGCATCAATGGTTGTCCATACGGGGGGATAGTCCGGCATCACAACCAGAACTTATCGCTAGGAAGCTTTGCCAGATTCAACACATGGAGGTATGAAAGGACTTCCGGACAAGGTACTCTATTGACCTATATACCACATGTCTCTCACAGTGAGATTGCTGTCCTGGAACATTAGGGGCATGGGCTCAGCGGTAAAACGCATGGCAGTCTTCAGAAACACCAAGAGACTGAAGGCTGACATAATATGTCTTCAAGAGACTCATTTGGCACCTAACATTAAGCATACGCTGTCTGCTGGTCAATTTCAATGCCAATATCACTCAACATACTCGACATACGCTAGAGGTGTAAGTGTGTTTGTCAAACGGGGGATCCGCTTTGTATGCATAAAAGTATATACGGACCCGCAGGGCAGATATGTTTTTTTGTTGTGCAAAATATATGGCCTCATATGTATAGTAGCAGGAGTGTATATTCCCCCACCATTTTCATGTGAAGTACTTAAAATCCTAGCGTCAGTTATGTCCGCCCATCCAGGCGTTCCTTTAATAGCAGTAGGGGACTACAACAATATCCTGCATACCCAATGGGATAGATTATCTTACCCCGCAAAGGCCTCACAACATACGGGGGGGCACACCTCCTTTTCTCGTCTGCTGAAAGAGCTAGGGTTAACCGATATATGGAGGGTGAGAAACCCGGAGGCCAGAGTGTATTCTTGTCATTCCGCCACACATGGTGGGCTGTCCAGAATAGATATGGGGCTGGGGAATAATGTTATTCTTCCAATAATTGCCAAATCCCAATATGAACCTAGACAAATCTCGAACCACTCGCCCTTTTGGGTGGAGATTGAAATCCAGGGGGAGGTGAAGCCCTTTACGTGGAAATTGAACCCATTCTGGCTTGATCTCCTCCCAGACCCTGACCCGGTAGCGGCAGAACTTAAGTCCTTCTTTCAAACTAATATGGGCACAGCTCCACTAGGGATAGTATGGGATGCAGCAAAGGCATTTTTAAGGGGACAGTTCATGTATGCTATTAAGAACATTCAAACATCCACAAAAGCATGGGAAAACAAGGTGCTCTCGGAAGTTAGCAGACTTGAAGAACTCTTTATTGCTAACCCATCCGAGGATAGTAAACGGTCGTGGTTGGCAGCTCAGTCCATGGCAGGGCAGGTTGAAATGCAATTAGCTGAAAACAAACGGTATTTTCTACAACAAAAATACTATGAGGAAGGTGAAAATACAGGGCACATGCTGGCAATGTTAATTAGAAATCAGCAGAGCACAAACCATATTGAGATGCTGGTGGACTCCCAGGGACTCCACAGGGTCTCTAATCAGGAGATACTGGGTGACTTTAGGGAGTTCTACTCAGATTTATATACATCCAAGGTGAACCCATCTACAGAAACAATAAGACTTTTCCTAGACGAGTGTCCATTACCTAGCCTTAATGCAGCTGACGCTAAGTCACTAGATGGTCCTGTCACAGAAGAGGAGATATATGAGGCCCTAAAGCAGGCAGCTGGAGGGAAGTCCCCAGGTGTGGATGGACTCCCAATGGAGGTCTATGGGAAATATGCAGATATATTGGTGCCCATAATGTTAAAGGTATTTAATGAGTCTTTGGCAATGGGAGAGCTACCTCAAACAATGAACGAGGCCATCATTGTGGTCCTTCTCAAACCCGGGAAGGACGCAACGAAGACCGATTCTTATAGACCCATATCTTTGCTGACATCTGATGTCAAGATACTCGCCAAAATACTGGCAGCTCGTCTCAGTAAGGTTATACATAAACTGGTACATGTTGATCAATGTGGTTTTATTCCCAACCGATCAACAGCCCAAAATATCAGGAGACTTTTCCTGAATATACAAATACCAACGGATAATACCGGTAATAGAGCAATATTCTCGCTGGACGCTGCCAAGGCCTTCGACAGCGTGGAGTGGAGGTATCTGTGGGGGGTCTTGGAGCGTCTCGGGATAGGTCAAACGTTCATTGAATGGGTGAAGGTGCTCTATGCAGTCCCTAAGGCACGTGTTAGAGTAAATGGGGAACTATCGGAGCCATTTGGGTTGCAGAGGGGGACGAGGCAGGGGTGCCCGCTTTCGCCCCTGCTTTTCGCTCTCGCGCTGGAACCCTTGGCTGCGAAGATACGCTCGTCTACAGCGGTGACAGGATTCATCCGTGGCACTAATGTAGATGTGGTATCCATGTACGCCGATGATACCCTGTTATATCTTGGGGATACAGATGAATCCTTACGGGAAGTAATGGCACTCATCAATACTTTCGGTAGTCTATCCGGGTTTTCTATAAACTGGGATAAATCAGTTCTCATGCCGCACGATAGAGGCCATCACCAGGTCCGTTGCCTAGGTTGCCGTACTCTTGACTAAATAGGGTCAAATATCTTTTGGGCCTATCTGATGGCTTTCATAACTACTCACGGTAATGAAGGGCATTCCTAAGTAGACATAGGGGTTCTATATTGTCCCATAGTAGCCGCATGTACCTATGGTGTAGATGTAATCACGGTGCCTACTTAGGACAGTGGCGACATCTGCTCGCATAGAAGCGTCGGTTCCCAAGGTCGCGCTCTCGCTTTTCGTCCCCGCTTTCGCCCGTGGGGACGGAGCAGGGGGAGACGTTGGGTTTACCGAGGCTATCAA
>BLSH010365564.1:297698-309360 GCA_018402905.1 Glandirana rugosa
ACCCAATGATAAGGATGTATCAGTGAGAGGAATAGTAACCAATAATATGTATCAGTGGGAGGAATAGTAACCCATCATCGGTATCAGTGGGAGGAACAGTAACTCATCGCTGTCATCAGTGGGAGGAATAGTAACCCATCATCGGTATCAGTGGGAGGGTTAGGAACCCATTATCGGTATCAGTGGGAGGAATAGTAACCCATCATTGGTATTAGTGGGAGGCAAAGTAACCCATCATCGGTATCAGTGGGAAGAATAATAACCCATCATTGGTATCAGTGGGAGGGATAGTAACCAATCATTGGTATCAGTGGGAGGAATAGTGCCCCATCGTCAGTATCAGTGGGAGGAGTAGTAACCCATCATCGTTATCAGTGGGAGGAATAGTAACCAATTGTTGGTATCAGTGGGAGGAATAGCAACCCATCGTCGGGTATCAGTGGGAGGAATAGTAACCAATCGTTGGTATCAGTGCGAGGAATAGTAACCAATTTGGTATCAGTGCGAGGAATAGTAACCAATCGTCGGTATCAGTGGGAGGGATAGTATCCCATCGTCTGCAACAGTGCGAGGAATAGTGCCCTATCTTCTTCATCAGTGGGAGGAATAGTAACCCATCGTCGGTATCAGTGGGAGGAATAGTAACCTATCATCGGTATCAGTGAGAGGAATAGTAGCCCATCGTCAGTATCAGTGGGAGGAATAGTACCCCATTGTCGATATCAGTGGGAGGAATAGTAACCCATCATCGGTATCAGTCACAGGAATAGTGCCGCATCGTCGGTATCAGTTGGAGGAATAGTGACCCATCGTCGGTATCAGTGGGAGAAATAGTAAACCATCATCGGTATTAGTGGGAGGAATAGTAACCCATCATCGGTATCAGTGGGAGGAATAGTAACCCATCATCGGTATCAGTGGGAGGAACAGTAACCCATCTCTGTCATCAGTGGGAGGAATAGTAACCCATCATCGGTATCAGTGGGAGGAATAGTAACCAATCGTCGGTATCAGTGGGAGGAATAGTAACCAATCGTTGGTATCAGTAGGAGGAGTAGTGCCTCATCGTGGGTATCAGTGCGAGGAATAGTAACAAATCGTCAGTATCATTGAGAGGGATAGTACCCCATTGTCGGTATCAGTGGGAGGAATAGTAACCCATCGTCGGTATCAGTGGGAGGAATATTACCGCATCGTCGATATCAGTGGGAGGTATGATAACCCATCCTCAGTATTAGCGGGAGGAATAGTGCCCCATCATCGGTATCAGTTGGAGAAATAGTAATCCATTGTCAGCATCAGTGGGAGGAATAGTGCCCAATCGTCGGTATCAGTGGGAGGAATAGTGACCCATCTTTGGTATTAGTTGGAGGCTTAGTAACCCATCATCGGTATCAGTGGGAAGAATAGTAACCCATCATCGGTATCAGTGGGAGGGATAGTACCCAATCATTGGTATGAGTGGGAGGAATAGTGCCCCATCTTCGGTATCAGTGGGAGGAATAGCAACCAATCGTCGTTTTCAGTGAGAGGGATGGTAACCCATTGTAGGTATCAGTGGGAGGGATTTAACCAATCGTCGGTATCAGTGGGAGGAATAGTAACCCCTCGTTTTCATCAGTTGGAGGAATAGTGACCCCTCGTCGTTATCAGTGGAAGCAATAGTAAACCATCATTGGTATTAGTGGGAGGAATAGTGACCCATCGCTGGTATCAGTGGGAGGAATAGTGACCCATTGTCGCTATCATTAGGAGGAATAGTAACCAAACATCGGCAGCAGTGGGAGGGATAGTAACCCATAGTCAGTATCAATGGGAGAAACAGTGCACCATCGTCGTTTTCAGTGGGCGGAATAGTAACCCATCGTCACTATCAGTAGGAGAACTAGTGTCCCATCATCAGTATCAGTGGGAGGAATAGCAACCAATCGTTGCTATCAGTGGGAGAAATAGTAACCCATCGTCTGTATCAGTGGGAGGGTTAGTAACCCATCATCGGTATCAGTTGGAGGAATAGTAACCCATCGTCTGTATCAGTGGGAGGAATAGTGACTCATCATCAGTATCAGTGGGAGGAATAGTAGCCCATCTTCGGTATCAGTGGGAGGGATAGTACCCCATCGTCGATATCAGTGGGAGATATGGTAACCCATTGTCGGTATCAGCGAGAGGAATAGTGCCCCATCATCAGTATCAGTTGCAGGAACAGTGACCCATTGGCAGTATCAGTGGAAGCAATAGTAAACCATCGTCAGTATCATTGGGAGTATTAGTAACCAAGGTCGGTATCATTGGGAGGGATATTAAACCATCATAAATATCAATGGGAGAAATAGTGCCCCATCGTCGGTATCAGTGGGAGGAATAGTAACCAATCGTCGGTATCAGTGGGAGGAATAGTAACCAATTGTCGGTATCAGTGGGAGGAATAGTACCCATACGTTGGTATCAGTTGGAGCAATAGTAAACAATAATCGGTAGCATTGGAAGGAATAGTAAACAAAGGTCGGTATCAGTGGGAGGGATATTAAACCATTGTCAATATCAATGGAATAAATAGTGCCCCAACGTCGGTATCAGTGGGAGGAATAGTAACCAATTGTCGCTATCAGTGGGAGGAATAGTAACCCATTGTCTGTATCAGTGGGAGGGTTAGTAACCCATCATCTGTATCAGTGGGAGGAATAGTGACCCATCATCGGTATCAATCAGTAGGAGGAATAGTCACTCATCGTCAGTATCAGTTTGAGGAATAGCAACCCATTGTTGGTATCAGTGGGAGGAATAATAATTAATCTACGGTATCAGTGGGAAGAATAATAACCAATCGTCGGTATCAGTGGGAGGAATGGTAACCAATCGTCGTTATCAGTTGGAGGCATGATAATCCATTGTCGGTATCAGTGGGAGGAATAGTAACCAATCGTCGGTATCAGTTGGAGGAATAGTAACCCATCATCGGTATCAGTGGGACGAATAGTAACCCATCGTCGGTATCAGTAGGAGGAATAGTACCCCATCTTCGGTATCAGTTGGAGGGATAGTGACCCATCATTGTTATCAGCGGAGGAATAGTGCCCCATCATCGTTATCAATGGGAGGGGTAGTAACCCATCTTCGACATCAATAGGAGGAATAGTGACTCATTGTCAATATCAGTTTGAGGAATAGTAACCCATTGTTAGTATCAGTGGGAGGAATAGTGCCCCACCGTCGGTATCAGTGGGAGGAATAGTAATCCATCTTCGGTATCAGTGGGAAGAATAATAACCAATTATCAGTATCAGTGGGAGGAATAGTAACCAAGTCCATAAAAGATGCAGTGCAAACTGAGAAAATTAAAGTTCATAAAGGGCTGAGTCCTGAATCATCACACAGTTAGAGTAGGTACATCTCATAAAACTTACATAACTGTGTGATGATTCGGGACTCAGCCTTTTATGAAATTTAATTTTCTCAGTTTGCGCTGCATCTTTTATGCACTTGGTTTATTTGTTTGGGGTTTGGTGATTTCCCTGGTGTTCAGCTGCAAAACAATTACTCTGCTTGTTTGTTATTTACAGGCTGCGCTGAAATATCTGTATATTTGTGTACCTGAGGAATAGTAACCAATCGTCGTTATCAGTTGGAGGCATGGTATTCCATTGTCGGTATCAGTGGGACAAATAGTAACCCATCATTGGTATTGGTGGGAGGAGAAGTACCCCATCGTTGGTATCAGTGGGAAGAATGGTACCCCATCTTTGTCATCAGTGGGAGGAATAGTGCCCCATCGTCGGTATCAATGAGAGGAATAGTGCCCCATCGTCAGTATCAATGGGAGGAATAGTAACCCATCATCTGTATCAGTTGGAGGAATAGTAGCCCATCTTCGGTATCAGTGGGAGGAATATTACCCCATCGTCGATATAAGTGGGAGGTATGGTAACCCATCCTCAGTATCAGCGGGAGGAATAGTGCCCCATCATCGGTATCAGTTGGAGAAATAGTAATCCATTGTCAGCATCAGTGGGAGGAATAGTGCCCCATCGTTGGTATCAGTGGGAGGGATAGTGACACATCATCTGTATCAGTGGGAGGAATAGTAACCAATCATATCAATCAGTGGGAGGAATAGTAACCCATCATCGGTATCAGTGGGAGGAACAGTAACTCATCGCTGTCATCAGTGGGAGGAATAGTAACCCATCATCGGTATTAGTGGGAGGGTTAGGAACCCATTATCGGTATCAGTGGGAGGAATAGTAACCCATCATTGGTATTAGTGGGAGGCAGAGTAACCCATCATCGGTATCAGTGGGAAGAATAATAACCCATCATTGGTATCAGTGGGAGGGATAGTAACCAATCATTGGTATCAGTGGGAGGAATAGTGCCCCATCGTCAGTATCAGTGGGAGGAGTAGTAACCCATCATCGGTATCAGTGGGAAGAATAGTAACCAATCGTTGGTATCATGGGAGGAATAGCAACCCATCGTCGGTATCAGTGGGAGGAATAGTAACCAATCGTTGGTATCAATGGGAGGAATAGTACCCCATTGTCGATATCAGTGGGAGGAATAGTAACCCATCATCGGTATCAGTCGCAGGAATAGTGCCGCATCGTCGGTATCAGTTGGAGCAATAGTAAACCATCATCAGTATCAGTGGGAGGGATAGTAACCAATCATTGGTATCAGTGGGAGGAATAGTGCCCCATCGTCAGTATCAGTGGGAGGAGTAGTAACCCATCATCGGTATCAGTGGGAGGAATAGTAACCAATCGTTGGTAACAGTGGGAGGAATAGCAACCCATCGTCGGTATCAGTGGGAGGAATAGTAACCAATCGTTGGTATCAGTGGAAGGAATAGTACCCCATTGTCGATATCAGTGGGAGGAATAGTAACCCATCATCGGTATCAGTCGCAGGAATAGTGCCGCATCGTCGGTATCAGTTGGAGCAATAGTAAACCATCGTCTGTATCAGTGGGAGGAATAGTGACTCATCGTCAGTATCAGTGGGAGGAATAGTAGCCCATCTTCGGTATCAGTGGGAGGGATAGTACCCCATCGTCGATATCAGTGGGAGGTATGGTAACCCATTGTCGGTATCAGCGGGAGGAATAGTGCCCCATCATCAGTATCAGTTGGAGGAACAGTGACCCATTGGCAGTATCAGTGGAAGCAATAGTAAACCATCGTCAGTATCATTGGGAGTATTAGTAACCAAAGGTCCGTATCATTGGGAGGGATATTAAACCATCATAAATATCAATGGGAGAAATAGTGCCCCATCGTCGGTATCAGTGGGAGGAATAGTAACCAATCGTCGGTATCAGTGGGAGGAGAAGTAACCAATTGTCGGTATCAGTGGGAGGAATAGTACCCATGCGTTGGTATCAGTTGGAGCAATAGTAAACCATAATCGGTACCATTGGGAGGATTAGTAAACAAAGGTCGGTATTAGTGGGAGGGATATTAAACCATTGTCAATATCAATGGAATAAATAGTGCCCCATCGTCGGTATCAGTGGGAGGAATAGTAACCAATCGTCGCTATCAGTGGGAGGAATAGTAACCCATTGTCTGTATCAGTGGGAGGGTTAGTAACCCATCATCGGTATCAGTGGGAGGAATAGTGACCCATCATCGGTATCAGTAGGAGGAATAGTACCTCATCGTCAATATCAGTGGGAGGGATAGTGACCCATCATCGTTATCAGCGGAGGAATAGTGCCCCATCGTCTTTATCAATGGGAGGGGTAGTAACCCATCGTCTGTATCAGTAGGAGGAATAGTGACTCATCGTCAGTATCAGTTTGAGGAATAGCAACCCATTGTTGGTATCAGTGGGAGGAATAATAATTAATCTACGGTATCAGTGGGAAGAATAATAACCAATCGTCGGTATCAGTGGGAGGAATGGTAACCAATCGTCATTATCAGTTGGAGGCATGATAATCCATTGTTGGTATCAGTGGGAGGAATAGTAACCAATCATCGGTATCAGTTGGAGGAATAGTAACCCATCATCGGTATCAGTGGGACGAATAGTAACCCATCGTCGGTATCAGTAGGAGGAATAGTACCCCATCGTCGGTATCAGTTGGAGGGATAGTGACCCATCATCGTTATCAGCGGAGGAATAGTGCCCCATCATCGTTATCAATGGGAGGGGTAGTATCCCATCTTCGGTATCAATAGGAGGAATAGTGACTCACTGTCAATATCAGTTTGAGGAATAGTAACCCATTGTTAGTATCAGTGGGAGGAATAGTGCCCCACCGTCGGTATCAGTGGGAGGAATAGTAATCCATCTTCGGTATTAGTGGGAAGAATAATAACCAATCGTCGGTATCAGTGGGAGGAATAGTAACCAAGTCCATAAAAGATGCAGCGCAAACTGAGAAAATTAAGGTTCATAAAGGGCTGAGTCCTGAATCATCATCATACAGTTAGAGTAGGTACATCTCATAAAACCTCATACATAACTGTGTGATGATTCGGGACTCAGCCTTTTATGAACTTTAATTTTCTCAGTTTGCGCTGCATCTTTTATGGACTTGGTTTATTTGTTTGGGGTTTGGTGATTTGTGTACCTGAGGAATAGTAACCAATCGTCGTTATCAGTTGGAGGCATGGTATCCCATTGTCGGTATCAGTTGGAGGAATAGTAACCCATCGTCGGGATCAGTGGGGACAAATAGTAACCCATCGTTGGTATTGGTGGGAGGAGAAGTACCCCATCGTTGGTATCAGTGGGAGGAATGGTACCCCATCTTTGTCATCAGTGGGAGGAATAGTGCCCCATCGTCAGTATCAATGAGAGGAACAGTGCCCCATCGTCAGTATCAATGGGAGGAATAGTAACCCATCATCTGTATCAGTGGGAGGAATAGCAACCTACCATTGGTATCAGTGGGAGGATTAGTAATCCATCGTCAGTATCAGTGGGAGGAATAGTATCCCATTGTTAGTATCAGTGGGAGGAATAATACCCCATCGTTGGCATCAGTGGGAGGTATGGTATCCCATTGTTGGCATCAGTGGGAGGAATAGTGCCCCATCGTTGTCATCAGTGGGAGGAATAGCAACCCATCGTCGGTATCAGTGGGAAGAATAGTAACCCATCGTCGATATTAGTGGGAGAAATAGTAACCCATGACCGGTATCAGTGTGAAAAATAGTAACCCATCATTGATATTGTAATGGAACCGTCCCACTCTGCTTGAGTACTTCCATCAGCATACAGCCTCCTCCAGTCTGGACATCAAATATCAGATATTACAACCAAGAACTAGGCAGGACTCGTTTTGGCTGCTGAACATGGAATTACTTTATTTGACTAAACAACATCAGATTACCCTAACAATACAACTGTAACCAGAAAAATAATTAACTAGTTATTTAACCAGCCTTGGTGGCTTATAGGAGAGAGACGTGTCATCTCTTAGATCAGAAAACCAGAGCTGAATCAATAAGCACAAGTAACAATGGATGAAAAGACTCTTAGAAGTCACACTAGACTTACAATACACACATTATAGCTGTTAGGAAAAGACTGGCCATATTTCTGTGGCTGAAGTAACCTGGCGTGCGCGTGCCGGAAATGGGGCCAAACAATGCTATTTAAGCTTCCTGCACCTGTCAGCAAGTGCTGTCCGGTCTACAGCATCTGAGTACCTGTGAGCTTCAGCTCTGTTCCCTGAGACCTGTTCCTGTGTTGTTCCTGCTACCGTGATCCGACCTGGCTTGACCTGACCTGCTAACTATCTTCCTGCACGAACCCGGCTATCCACGACCATCCGTTTGCCTGACCCCTCTGTACCTTGCCGCCAGTCTGTTAATGAATCCTGCTTGCACTTTGACCACTCTTTGCCTGACCCTTTTGTGCCTCATTTGCCTGCCAGTGCCGACCGAGCCTGCACGACCATCCATCTGCCTGCATGTCTACCTGGAGCTTCACATCACCACCAGTGACCATCCAGCCCTTGTGCCATCCCGCACTCCAGGACTTCCTGTCTATACTACCAGGGGTCCCCGAATCGGTTGTTTTAGAGCGGTTGTTCCCTGCATAAGACAGACTCCACCACCAGGACCGTGACAGTAACGGACAGCCATGTCCTAGTCTGCACAGGGAACACCCACTCCCATGGACGAACTGTGCGTCCACTTGGCCGGGCTCACACAAGCCGTAAAGAACTTGCAGGGTGGCTATACCTAGCTGCAGGAACAAGTGCGAGAAGTGCGTGAACTTGTCGCACCATCTGCATCCAGAAGCAGAGCTGCAGCAGGCCGCACCATCGGAGCCTAAGGTCCCACTACCTGACAAGTTTGCAGGGGATCGGAGCAAGTTCCGTGCCTTTCGTAGCTCCTGCGAGTTGTATTTTGGCCTACAGCCACGCACCTTCTCCTTAGAAGCCACCAAGGTGGGCCTGGTGATCTCCCTGCTGCAAGGAGAACCCCAGACATGGGCTCATCGACTCTGGGAACAACGTGCACCCGAAGTGGCTACCCTGCAGGAATTCTTTAATGCCATGGCCCAATTGTACCAAGATCCCCATCTTGCAGCCACTGCTGAGGCCACCTTGCATGCCCTGCAGCAGGGCCGGCGCACCGCGGAGGACTACGTGGCAGAGTTCAGGCGTTGGAGTGCTGACACCGCTTGGAATGACGCAGCACTCTGTTACCAGTTCCGCCTAGGACTATCAGAGCTACTAAAGGATGAGCTTGCCCGTGTCGGGGTGCCTGGCACCCTGGTGGCCTTGATTAACCTGGCTATTCAGATAGACCGGAGGCTCAGGGAACGCCGAGCCGAACGTGCTGCAGGCACTCCTGCGGGACCCCGCCTAACCTGGATGATGCCTCGGGTTCCCATCCATGTGGCTCCCACACCAGCGCCATCTGTGCCAACGGAAATGCCCGAGCCTATGCAGATTGGCCTCCTGCGCCCATCCCTCACCCCAGAGGAGAGACAGCGACACCGGGCGCTCAGCCTATGCCTGTATTGCGGTGAACCTGGACACATGGTGAGGACCTGCCCTGCCAAAGCTGGTAAGTGGCACCACCAGGCCAACCACAATATGTCTCACCTGACTCTCCTTATCTCTTTACAGTTGCCCGGAGGGAGCGTCCAAGTTCCGGCGATTATTGATTCGGGGGCGTGTAGCTGCTTTGTGGACCAGGCTTTTGCTACGCTACACCAGGTGCCCCTGCGTCCCAAAGCTCATAAGATGACATCCGCTTGGCCCACAGGACGGCCATCAAATCGGGCCAGGTGACAATGGAGACCCAGTCAATTCCCGTATCCACCGCCGAAGGGCACCAGGAGCTTCTTATTCTTGACGTCATAGCGTCACCCCTGTTCCCCATCATCCTGGGACTGCCTTGGCTCCGGGCACACAGCCCCAACATAAACTGGTCCTCTGGACTTATCCAATTCCCATCTCCCTACTGTGGCCAACACTGCCTGCTTCCCTCCCGGAATGTTGGCCCTTCTCTTCTCAGCTTGGACTCTGAACCAGACCCAGAAACCCACGAAGCGGTGCCTCCAGTGTACACTGAGTACCTGGATGTTTTCAGCAAAAAGGGGGCAGACCAACTTCCACCGCACAGACCCTATGACTGCCCCATAGAGTTACTGCCGGGCACAGAGGTCCCTTTGGACCGCATCTATCCGTTATCGGAATCTGAGTTGGCGGCCCTTAAGGCCTATCTGGATGAAACTTAGGCCAAAGGGTTCATCAGACCATCTACCTCCCCCACTAGGGCTAGCATCTTCTTTGTCGAAAAGAAAGATCACTACCTCCATGCCTGCATAGACTATCGTAAGCTGAATCAGATTACGGTCAAAAAATGCTATCCTCTCCTGCTTGTTCCGGAGCTTTTTCAAAGGCTTGGGTCGGCCACCGTGTTTACTAAACGTGATCTTAGAGGGGCATACAACTTAATCCGCATCAGAGAGGGTGATGAGTGGAAGACCGCCTTCCGGTCTCGTTTCAGCCACTACGAGTACCTCGTTATGCCTTTCAGGCTCTGCCATGCCCCTGCTACATTTCAACATCTAGTCAATGATGTGTTCCGCGATTATCTGGACATTTTTGTCATAATATACCTGTACGATATTTTAATTTTTTCTCCTTCCCTGGAAGAGCACCGGAAACATTTGTGTTGTGTCCTTAGCCGCTTGCGGCAGCATGGACTGTATGCTAAGGCTGAAAAATGCGCCTTTGAGCACTCTAGCATCCAGTTCCTCTGATTGATCTTGTCGGTCTCAGGGTTCACCATGGATCCGCAGAAAGTTACCGTTATCCTGGATTGGCCGGCACCTGTGGATAAAAAAGGGGTTCAACGTTTTGTTGGATTTGCTCATTTTTATAGAAGATTCATCCAGGGATTTTCGGCAATCATCGCCCCCATTACTCTCCTCACGAAACAGGGTCAGCGGTTCCATTGGTCGCCCGAGGCGCAGGACGCCTTCCAGGCTTTGAAAAGTCTTTTTACCACAGCACCCATCTTAAAACATCCGGATGCCACTGTGCCTTATGTTCTGGAGGTAGATGCTTTGGAGACGGCGGTGGGAGCGGTCCTGTCCCAGAGGCACTCCTTCATCCGGTGGCCTTCTTCTCCCGCAGGCTCACTGCTCCGGAGAGGAATTATGATGTCGGAAACAGGGAGCTGTTGGCCATCAAGGCCACGCTGGAGGAATGGTGCTATCTGTTGGAGGGAGCCCAGCACCCCATTCTGATATATACGGACCATGAAAATATCGAGTACCTCCGCATGGCCAAAAGACTTAGACCTCGCCAGGCACACTGGGCATTTTCTTCTCCAGGTTTCAGTTCCACCTGACCTACCATCCAGGGGCAAAAAACAGTAAACCGGACACCTTATCCCGCATGAATGCGGAACCCGGAACAGCTGCTCCACCAGACACCATCCTTCAGCCCAGGAATTCCTCCTCACACAGAATGACTTGCTCTCTCAGATCCAGAGAACTTCTGCCTGTTCATCTGCATCCCCTGGCCAAGGACTAACCTGGAAAGATGGTCTCTGGTGGCACCACAACCAGATCTATGTACCTAAGGAGCTACGCTCTGCTATCCTCAAGGTCCATCATAACCACAAACTTGCCGGACACTTTGGCTCGCAGAAGACCGCTGAGCTTATACTGCGCTTATTCTGGTGGCCACTGCTTTCTGAGGACTGCCTAGCCTATGTCCGCTCTTGTGCTACTTGCCCCAGAAACAAGACGGACAAAACCAAAGCCTAGGGTCTCCTGAAACCTCTCCCCATCCCGGACCGACCATGGTCCAAGATTTCCATGGACTTTATTGTGGAGTTGCCCCCCCAGGCCCTACCCCTCTCCAAAGTCCTCTGGGATCCGAAACCAAAACAGGCAGAACAAAGACCCCGTTCATCGTGTTCTCGCCTGTATCCGATCCGTCAGGAGTCTTTCGTCACCGGTGGTCTTATTCGCGTCATATTCGAGTCGCCAGAAGACGCTCGGTTTCACAGGCCGTTCAAACACCAATACTACCTGGAACTCCTATCGTCTCGCATCGAGGAATCCATGTATCTAGACCAACACCACGGTGGTCTCTGGTAGAAAGGTCCAATCAGGAACCGGTCCCCTACGTCTACTTGTCCGTCTTCAAGAGACCTAGACTCTCTCGTTCAGT
>BLSH010365564.1:309370-329704 GCA_018402905.1 Glandirana rugosa
AACGCTATTTTTTTTAGCGTTAGCCGCAAATAACTAACCAAACGCGTTTTCACCAGCGCAAATGCCTACTACTCTTAAGTAAAAACCCCAAAAATAAAAAAAAATAAAAAATGTTCATTACCGCCGCTAGACGCTAAAAATAGCCATGACGCTATAACCCCGCCTGTACAGCCTTGCAAAACTGTGAAAAAACCCTGGTAACCGTAAATATGTCGCTAGTCACGATATTTTTACGTGACTAATGACACATTTACAGTAACCGTCACTTCCCCAATTGGACGTCCCCCGCGAGATTCCCAATTGATACAAGGGACCCGCACAAGGTGAAGGGGGAAGGGCTGTGATCACAGCCTTCCTGTACATGAAGGCTGTGACCACTTCCCTTTTCCTGTTAGGGCAGTCCCCATACAGTTAGAACACGCCCAGGGAACATAGTTAACCCTTAGAGCGCCCCCTGCAGGTTAACCCCTTCACTGCCAATGACATTTACACAGTAATCAGTGCATTTTTATAGCACTGATCGCTGTATAAATGCCAATGGTCCCAAAAAAGTGTCAAAACGTTCCGACATGTCCGCCCCAATATCGCAGTACCGATAAAAATCGCAGATCGCCGCCATTACTTGTAAAAAATAAAAAAAAATAAAAACCCCAAAAATGAATTCTCATCATCCGTAAACGCGACCACTTTTGCGCAAACCAATCAATAAACGCCGATTGCGATTTTTTTTATCGCAAATATGAGGAAGAATATAAATTGGCCAAAAACAGTGAAAAAAAATGTTATTTTATATTTTTTGTTTGGATTTGTATTTTAGCAAAAAGTAAGAAATTTGCGTGTTTTTTGCAAAATTGTCGCTCTTCTTTTGTTTATAGCGGTGATCAGAAATGCAGAGGGGATCAAATACCACCAAAAGAAAGCTCTATTTGTGGGAAAAAAAGGACGCAAATTTAGTTTGGGTACAACATCGCACGACCGCGCAATTGTCAGTTAAAGGGACGCAGCGCCGAATCGCAAAAAGGGCTCCGGTCCTAAAGCTGGAAATCCTTCCGGGGCTGAAGTGGTTAAAGAAGTCATCCGGCTGCATGGTGTTCCAGTGAACATAGTGTCCAACCAGGGGGTGCAGTTCACCTCTCGGTTCTGGAGAGCTCTCGGTGCTGCCCTGGAGATTAATTTGTCCTTTTCCACCGCTCAACCCAATGACCAGACCAAAAGGACAAATCAAACATTGGAACAATACCTCTGCTGCTTTTCTGCCTACCCTCAAGATGACTGGTGCACGTTGTTACCCCTGGCGGAGTTCGCGTACAATAATTCAGTGCATTCTGCTACCAAGCAATCTCCCTTCTGGGCCAACTATGGGTTCCACCCCACCGTACTTCCTAGTCTAGCAGTGGAGACTACAGTACCAGCGGTACAGGAATCGGCACAATTTGTCAGGGCTAACTGGAAACTCCTACAAGAGACACTTTCCCGGACACAAGAAGTCACCAAAGTGGCCTTTGACAAAAAGAAACGGGGTGAACTCAATCTCCAACCCGATGACAAGGCCTGGCTCTCAACTAAGAACCTGAAGCTTGCATGCCCATCTAAAAAGTTGGGTCCACGGTTCATCTGTCCTTTCTCAATTGGTAGAAAGATCAAGCAGGTCTCTTATGAGTTGGACCCCCCCGTCCTCATGGATACATCCAGTATTCCATGTGTCCTTACTGAAACCGGTGGCCCCAGATCCCTTTCCCAATAGAGCTGTAGCTCCCCCGGCCCCCGTCCTGATTGATGGAGAAGAGGAGTTTGAGGTTGAGTAAATACTCAACTGCAGAAGAAGGGGTGGCGGGGTCCAGTCCCTGGTGAAGTGGAAAGGCTATGGGCAAGAACAAAGCTCATGGGAGCCCGAAGCTAACCTCCATGCTGACGATTGTATCCAAACCTTTAAGGATAACAATCCCGCCAAGCTGGCCAAGCTGGGCATCCTGAGGGGGGGCAGTGTTAGGAAAAGACTGGCCATATTTCTGTGCCTGAAGTAACCTGGGCATTTTCTGCACTTTTTGCCATTTTGGGTGCGTTCTCGCGCGTCCGGAAACGGCGCCAAACAATGATATTTAAGCTTCCTGCACCTGTCAGCAAATGCTGTCCATTCTACAGGGTGGGCCATTTATATGGATACACCTTAATAAAATGGGAATGGTTGGTGATATTAACTTCCTGTTTGTGGCACATTAGTATATGTGAGGGGGGAAACTTTTCAAGATGGGTGATGACCATGGCGGCCATTTTGAAGTCGGCCATTTTGAATCCAACGTATCTTCACAGCATAGACAATTGCCTTAAGATGACCCCAAAGATAAGAGTCTAAGGGGGTCAGATCGGGAGACCTTGGGGGCCATTCAACTGGCCCACGACGACCAATCCACTTTCCAGGAAACTGTTCATCTAGGAATGCTCGGACCTGACACCCATAATGTGGTGGTGCACCATCTTGCTGGAACTATGATGTCGGTGATAGGGAATTGCTGGCCATCAAGTCGGCTTTGGAGGAATGGCGGTACCTCCTGGAAGGAGCAGCTCACCCGGTATTGGTTTTTACTGACCATAAAAACCATAAAAAAACATATGCTGTTAAGATACGAGATGTGCAGCACCAGAAACTGCGGATACTGGAAGCCTGTGCTAGCATTTCTCCTGCGGTGTTGCTATCAGTGTGTGAAGAGTGGGAGAAGAGGGTTACATTGACAATCCAACACAATGGGCAGCACATTGAACCCATTTTATAAGTGGTCAGAAACTTGTAAATAACTCATGAAAGAATAAAGTTATGTTAAAACCAAGCACCATTGTTTTTCTTGTGAAATTCCCAATAAGTTTGATGTGTCACATGACCATCTTCCTATTGAAAAAACAAAAGTTGGATTCAAAATGGCCAACTTCAAAATGGCCGCCATGGTCACCACCCATCTTGAAAAGTTTCCCCCCTCACATATACTAATGTGCCACAAACAGGAAGTTAATATCACCAACCATTCCCATTTTATTAAGGTGTATCCATATAAATGGTCCACCCTGTACATCGTCTGAGTACCTGTGAGCTTCAGCTCTGTTCCCTGAGACCTGTTCCTGTGTTGTTCCTGCTTCTGTGATCCAACCCGGCTTGACCTGACCTGCTAACTATCTGCCTGCACCGACCCCAGCTATCCACGACCATCTGTTTGCCTGACCCCTCTGTACCTTGCCGCCAGTCTGTTAACGAACCCTGCTTGGGCTTTGACCACTCTTTGCCTGACCCTTTTGTGTCTCATTTGCCCGCCAGTTGCCGACCCAGCCTGCACGACCATCCATCTGCCTGCACGTCTACCTGGAGCTTCACAACACCACCAATGACCATCCAGCCCTTGTGCCACCCCACACTCCGGGACTTCCTGTCTATACTACCAGGGGTCCCCGAATCGGGTGTGTAAGAGCGGTTGTTCCCTGCATAAGACAGACTCCACCATCAGGACGGTGACAATAGCAGACAGGTGGCTTGCTGAGTCATCAGCATCTGCTTTGAGTCCCATTGTGAAATAGTCACTATTGGCAGTGAGGCAGTTCGGCCCTACACATAGTTCCAAGGCCTAGAGTCCCAGAATCTGTGTGTCTTGGGGAGACATGGACCTGAATCCAAAATAACATTACTTCAAGGGTCCCCAGGCATACACCTCACAAAGAGTAGTGTTCCCTTAAAAGTCAGGCCCATAGTCAATGGCTAGCATTCAGTCCCCTCCAAAAGCCTCTATCCCAGGTGAGTCTATCACAGGTATCAGTGGGAGGAATAGTAACCCATCATTGATATCAGCGGGCGGAATAGTAACCCATCGTCAGTATTATTTGGAGGAACAGTGACCCATCGTCGGTATCAGTGGGAGGAATAGTAACCCATTGTCGGTATCAGTGGGAGGAATAGCAACCAATCATCGATATCAGTGGGAGGAATAGTAACCAATTGTCAGTATCAGTGGGGGGAATAGTACCCATATGTTGGTATCAGTTGGAGCAATAGTAAACCATCATCGGTATCAATGGGAAGAATAGTAACCAATCGTCGGTATCAGTGGGAGGAGTAGTAACCCCTCGTCGGTATCAGTGGGAGTAATAGTAACCCATCGTTGGTATCAGTGGGAGGGAAAGTAACCGATCGTTGTCATCAGTGGGAGGAATAGTGCCCCATCGTTGGTATCAGTGGGAGTAATAGTAACCCATCGTCAGTATCAGTGGGAAGAATAGTAACCCATCATCGGTATCAGTGGGAGGAATAGTACCCCATTGTCGATATCAGTGGGGGGAATAGTAACCCATTGTCGGTATCAGTGTGAGGAATACTGCCCCATCATCGGTATCAGTTGGAGGAATAGTGACCCACCATCGGTATCAGTGGGAGCAATGTTAAACCATCGTCGGCATCAGTGGGAGGTGGGAGGAGTAGTGACCCATCGTCTGTATCAGTGGGAGAAATAGTAACCCATCCCAATAGTAACCCAACCCATTTAACAGCCTAGCAAATAAGCAAAAACTATGGTCTGTAACAGTAGAAATACGCTTAAAAATTACTTCAATTACTGTGTTCATAATCTCCGTTGACAACGATTCTTCATGGAGATCAGGCACCATCTTGTTGGCTGTTACAGATGAGTCTTTTGGTGTTAATGCATGATGAGTGAGCTGTCCAGCTTATGCCTGGCAAAGTTTATAAAGCTCAGTTTGTGTACCTTTAACAACCGACTAACAGAAAAAATATCTGAATGCATCTCTATGAGAGATGCATTCCCAAATTCTACCTCAAGATGGCACTCTGCCATCACAAATATATAATTGTTTACAGTACCTATAGAGACAAGTGTCAAACTGTCAATCTGTTGAATACAACAATAGTAACAAACTCATTTACCTTAACAACCAACTACCAACTGTCCCATTGTTTCAGGACAGCCTGTGTTACCAAGGCATTCGTTTGAGAAGCATCTTCAAACAAACCTGCAGTAACCTAAATTATATTCTGAGTCTTATAGGAGAAATCATATTTTATATCAAACGCAATACATTCCGCCCTTGATTATTCCTCTCAGACTACACACAGAAAATCTCTTCATTACTAACTACTCATGCTACACATTCATTTTCCTTGAATGCAACCCCTCCCATATTTCTGTCACTGAGAAGGTGTTTTCAGTCTTTGGCTAAGAGTTCATTAGAAAGTCCATTCTAAAGTTCTTACAAAACAAATCCAAGCTGGTAATACATCAAAGGCCTTGGCTCTCCACAGCTCTTGCTGTCTTCCATCATTCTGTCCATCATGTAACCACTTTTCTTTGGTCTTCATATGGATCTAATCTGAGACAGCCTGTGGAGTGGAAAACAAAGGGGATTATCTGTTCCTTCTAATAATACATATACAGTAGACCCCGGCCCAGAACCTTACATAAATACTGAACTCCAGCTGTGGAATCTGTGACACAGCCTCTATCATGCTCTCATATGGTATGCTTTTGGCTATTGGCCTAGAATTTAATAACACGACTGCCTGTGTGAGGACCCGATCCCACCCCTTTTGTGTATGTGTGGGTGTAAATTTGCGTATGTGGTTCTTCAATAGCCCGTTGTATCTTTCAATCAAACCAACTGCCTGTGGATGGTATGGGATGTGGCACAACCATTACACTCCAGAGTCTTTGGCCCATTGCTGTACTGTTGATCCGGTGAAGTGTGAGCCTTTATCACTTTGGACTTGTTTGGGACAAACATAAGCAATGACAAGTTTCTGGAGCAGTTGAAGCATTGCGGCTTGATCTGCTCGTTTGCAAGGATGAACAAGCAAAAGTCCTGAATAGATGTCCACTGCAGTGCAACAATATCTCAGTCCATTGTTTCCTCGTGGCAGGGGACCGATGAAGTCAATCGGCCAGATCTCTGCAGACCTCTCTCCCCTCTTAATCGACCCAGTAGAGTACTTTTGCAATGGCCATTGTCGCACTTCTCCACACACTGTACAGTTCCCTATTACAGTCTTTATCATGTTCATGGATATAGGCAGTCCTCTCTGCTGTGCCCATTCATATGTTGCTTTCTGCCCCAAATGTCCAGATTGCTTGTGGGCCCAGTTGGCCAAGTTCATCAAGACAGGATCAATTGGCAGAACTGCTTTCACTTTGGCAATTTCATCTGCCAGTTCTCAAAGTCTGGGACCAAGGGCACATGTGCGTCAACATGCCCCACTTTTATGGTGCGGGAGTGAGCTTCCTTCCAGATGCCTTCCCACACCACCTTTCCATGAATCATCCAATCATTCAACTTTCATGTGGGCATCCAAGTTGTCAAGCTATTAAAAAACGCCCAGCTGTCAGTGTAGATAGTGACATGGGAAGAAGGATCCTCCTGAAGAGTCATCACTACAGCTTTCAACTCTACATACTGACTGGACCCTCCAATTCTGGTCTCCTGCAGGACTGTGTCTGTACTTGGGTTGTAGGCTGCTGCTGTCCATTTATACCCAGACAAGGTGACTATGGCTAAACCATCAGTGAACTATGCTGACTCCTTCATGACTTGAAGGGTGGAGCCTCTTGAATGGGGGGGTGACTGCAGCACAGGAATTTCTTCTTCTGGCTGGGTGCTGGTAAAAGTAACAAGCCCTGCCAACTGTTTTGAAATGTCCCTGACATCCCCAGCTGCAATGCCCCCTCTTTCTTGAAGATACCACTTCCATTTCATCAGTGTCTGGTTCTTGGCTGCAGCTGCCCTAGTGGTCAGTCCATTATCTCTCACCCATCCTGCTATTAGCAATGCAGTATGGATTGTGACTGTGTCCTTTCCTGTAATGGTCTCTACATGTTGAAGTGCGGTGTAAGCCCCAAGCAGGTACTTCTCTAGGGGTGTGTATCTCTTCTGTGCCCCTGTCAGTTGTTTGGACCAAAATCCAATGGGTATTGCACTCAGTCCTTTCTTTTCGTTTGGCTGCCACAGACTCCAAGATATGGTACCATCCTGCTCCACTACATCCATCTGAAATGGTACTCCTTGTCTCACGGGTCCTAATCCCTGATTCTGCAAAATGGCTTCTTTAGCAGCAAGGAATGCAGTCCACTGCTCTGAACCCCATGAGAACTCAGTCTTTTTCCTTGTGACATTGTATATTGGCCTCAGAATCAGTCCAAGATTTGGGATGAACGATTTCCAGAATCCCACAACTCCAATGAACTTCCGTGCCTCTTTTTTGGTAGTAGGGGGCAACAGCGCCTGAATAGTTTGCACAACTGTCTCTGGAATTTTCCTCTGCGGTCCAGTCCACATCATTCCTAGGAATTTCACCTCTGTGACAGTTCCTTGGACTTTGTCTCTGTTGATAGCCCACCTTCTGTTTTCCATGTGCTGTATCAGCAGGTGCAGTGCTTCAGTTACATCTTCTTTTGTTCCAGAGATCATGATGTCATCAATGTAGTGAAACACGGCGACTTTCAAATTCAGGGTACTTAAATCTCGGGCAATCAGACCTTGACAAATCTTCGGAGAATGAAGATAGCCTTGCGGAAGGACCGTGAAAGTGTACTGGCGGCCATCCCACACAAAGGAAAACTGGTCCTGACACTCTGGGTCTATCAAAATTGAAAAGAAAGCATTAGCACAGCATGATATTCTCCTGCCTCTTTAGCAATTTTTTCAACAATTGAGATCATATGCGGTACAGCTGACTTCAATGGAGGTGCCACTTTGTTTAGACCTCTGTAATCCAGTAATTTCTATATATCCCATCAGATTTTTTTTTACTGGGAACACGGTAGATGAGAAAGGACTTACAGCAGGTCTAAGGGTCCCTATTCTTAACAGCTCTTGGATAGTATCCCCAATTTCTTTGTGGCCTCCAGGAAGTCTGTACTGCTTGAGACAGACCGGCTTCTCTGGTGGAAGAATGTAGACAGGGGTCCATTTCACATGACCTCTGACCACAGCCTTCACCACTCTAACCAGAAACGCTTTATCAGGATACCCGAATGTGAATGTACCCCGTTCAGTCAGAATAGACAGGGCCTTGAAGTACATCCATCCCAAGAATATTTTCGGGTAACTCTGATACCAAAACATTTGTCCAAAATCCTAGTCCCTTGCCAATAGCCAATTTCACCTGTGTGCTAACTGCTGGTGTAGTTTGCCCTCCTAAACCTTCTACATAAATCAAATCCCTTTGTGATGGGAAGTATTTCCTTGCAAAAGTGTAACTTCAGCTCCAGTATCAACTAAAGCCATCAGATGTGTTGGAGAAGATGACTTCCACACCATACAGTGACAGGTACATATAGGCTAAGGTCTCCTGCTGTCACTGCTATTACAGGAGACCCACCTTCCCTTCATAAAGGATAAGAAACCTCCCAATCCCCTTTTCCGAGTCTCTCTAACTCCTCCCCAGGATAAAGGAATTTGGGTTTGGGTTCATGTGCAGTTTTTGGAATTGGTTTGGGGCTAACAGGAGGGGTCTGTTCTGTTTTCTCTATATCTAGGCTGATATTATCTTCACTAGGAGTAGTGTTTCTAGCCCTGACAGTTTTCCCCACTAAATGTTTCCACCTCTTCAGCATTTTGTCAGTAGAAATCCCATCTATCTCATCTTTATGTACTCCTGCCTTTAGTAGGTCCACCCACATTTGTTTCCTAGAGATAACTAGCCTGGTTTTCTCTTCACATCCTTTCTTCTCTGTTCTTTTCTGTTTGTATTCCTCCTGTCTAGCCTTGACCTTATCTACTGCCCTGACAGGTTTTGTTTTAGTCTCCTCTAGCTCCCCCAACTGGCTTAAAAGTGTAGTGGCTTCATGAATCGCGTTGTTTAATCCCAGGCCTCCCTGCAAAGACAATAAAGGAGCCCTGAGTTTAAGTGGCACAGACTTCATCAGTGTCACGTACCTGGTGGTGGAGTCTGACATGTAGGTGACAGCCTCTCTTACACCTCTGGTTCAAGAGCCCCTGATAGAGATGACAGGGTTTCAAGAGCACAGAGCGGCATGAGCGCTGGACTGGTAAAGAATTATTGTAAATAAAAAACTGCGCTAACCTTCAAGGGATCAAGGTTCTTATTAGGACACAGCTGCAGAATACCGAGTGGGGGATTCACCACTGAATAACAAATAATATACAAATATCCGCGCTTGTGCCGTGTACTCAAAAAACAATATTAAATGGATTTTACCTATACCGCATGTGACCATATGTGTTAAAAAGTATTAAATGCATAAATGTGATAGATGATAATAAATAACACAATCCAATTTCAGTTTACATAAACCATATGTAACCATATGTGACAAAAAATAAGTGAATAAATGTGATAAATGGTAATGTCCAGAAGATATAAACAGCAGAATCCAATTCAGTCCAAAAGTTAAAGTGATGAATTCCAAGTGTAGTGACAGCATAAACAATCTTTTGAAACAATCCTCCACCACACCAATCCGTCTGTGCAAGATTCCTCCACCAAACAAAGAATGCCCTTACCAGAGCTCCATGACCCTCTATTACGGGGGTCAGGAAACGCTTGCGTGGACACCAGGCCTCCACTCAGCCCCTGATATTGGATGTCCCAACTTCAACCTCCAATGCTTCCCGTAAGATACATATAATCAAATGGAAGGATCTCTGCTCTGTCCCTTTGTTGTGTTGATCCACATTATGCTTCCATTCTTATCAATCGATTGATAAGAATGGAAGCATAATGTTTATCGATTGATAAGAATGGAAGCATAATGTGGATCAACACAACAAAGGGACAGAGCAGAGATCCTTCCATTTGATTATATGGATCTTACGGCAAGCATTGGAGGTTGAAGTTGGGACATCCAATATCAGGGGCTGAGTGGAGGGCTGATGTCAACGCAAGCGTTTCCTGACCCCCCGTAATAGAGGGTCATGGAGCTCTGGTAAGGGCATTCTTTGTTTGGTGGAGGATTATTTCAAAAGATTGTTTATGCTGTCACTACACTTGGAATTCATCACTAACTTTTGGACTGAATTGGATTCTGCTGTTTATATCTTCTGGACATTACCATTTATCACATTTATTCACTTATTTTTTGTCACATATGGTTACATATGGTTTTTGTAAATTGAAATTGGATTGTGTTATTTATTATCATCTATCACATTTATGCATTTATTAATTTTTGACACATATAGTCACATGTGGTATAGGTAAAATCCATTTAATATTGTTTTTTGAGTACACGGCACAAGCGCGGATATTTGTATATTATTAGCTGGACTGGTAAGCTGAATCCAGTTGCAGCAGTCTGGAGTGAGATGTACTCATGCAGGACTTGCGGCAGGCCAGATATGCACAGCTGAGCAGATATGGAGACAGCGGGATGCAGATGCAGACCGGGTTGTGGGCAGGTGGACAGCATGATCACTGGCAGCAGAATGGAAGCAAAGTCTGGATACAAGCCGAGTAGGTAACAGGTGGGCAAAACGGTGCCAGGGAGCAGGCAGAAGAGGAGTCAGGATACAAGCCGGGATTCTTTAACAGGCGGGGAGCGAAGTACCAGGGAGCAGGCAGAAGAGAAGTCAAACAAGCCAAAGTCGGGTGCTGGTAGATATCAGGATAGCCAGTTCAAGCCAAAGTCACAGGAGCAGGATCACAGATGCTACGAACAGCAGGGGTCACAGGAAACGCTGCAGAACAGACAGCAATGATTCCAAGCCACAGCTACCTTTAAATAGCCCGCCATGAGTCAGCAATTGTCACAAGGTGCGCACGCGCATCTCCGCGTGCCCGCCCCCGTGCGCACAGGCGCACTTAGATACCTCTACTTTGCCCATTGGCACATGCATATACGCCAGACGCCTTTTCTCCCGTGAACATGAAGAATGGGCATTTCTAAGTGCCTGCGAGCCTGTCCTCTGACAATCAGCTTAGAGCGCAGACATAAAAGGTTCCATATCTGGACCCATCCATTCTGGAAACATATTTAATCCGGTTATACAACCCATCTCATGTAACCTGGAAATACCTTCTCCTATTGATCTCCAGGAGTAGGTATTTTCCAGGTCAGTAGGACTAGCGTATACTCGGACTATTCCATCTCTCACAAGGTCTAACAGTGAAAAATTCACACTAAACTCTCAAGCTTTTCGCATTGCCTGACACAATTATGGATCATGGGTTAACACTCCCATAGCCACTGCTTCCTTACCTGACAAAACAACACTGTCCGCCCCTTCATCCTACAAACGTAGGAGCCAACTCAATAGGGGTTCTCCAAACCTTTGTTTGTATTGTTTAGCCAGCTCATGCAGTTCAGTTTGTGTAAACTCTCGAACTTCTTCAAATTCAACATCTCTGGGTTTGTGATAATGCACCTCCCCATCTGCCATATCCTCTCTATCATGTTGCCTCTTCCTATGCTTAGTAATAAGAAGTCTGGAAGACCCTTTCTTTCCCACTAGCAGATTATCATCTGACATATCAAACTCTATCTCCTCATCCTCACTATCATTTGAGGAAAGCATATTCTCACAATCCCAGTTTTGGGGTGTGACAATGGCACGTGCCCTGGCTTTATGGGTCTTCCTTTTCCTTAAGGCATTTATTGATTTGGTCATGAGGGCTGCACACCTTTCTTGCAAATCATCAGCCCGAATAGCAGTTGTACGAACACACTCTGAAGCAACTGCTAGCTGGTCTTTTAATACCTTCATTTCTGTCTCTGCCTTCTCCCTTCTCTGTGATTCAGTATAGAGAGCATGAAGAAAGTACCAAGCCACTATGGGCACTGTCCTCTTTTCTTTTTTTACTTAAATCCAACCCTTTAGGGCTAAAATCTACAAAATGATCTCAGACTTCAACACCCCAAGTCTTATTCAAGGGAGAAGCATACTTTACAAATTCTTTAGCAAGAGGCTCCCACCCATTGTCTCTAGCCCAGATAGGCAAGCTGCACACTTACTTCTGGTCATCAGAAACCTCTGCAGCCTTGCTTTTCCTAAACATTTTACGCAGCATTTTTACCCAGCACAAGCTACACAACACACCACAGAAAACAAGTCTGCTTCAGTTTAATTTTAGCACAAATCCTGGCACAGGCCCACAAATGTTTTTTCTTGCTTCAAATCTTTTAAGGTTACTTGCGGTAAAACCAAGGAAGCTCAGACCTGTGCAGTGTATAAATGAGTTTTTACTGAACAAAAATGCTGTACATACAAACTATAGGATACATAATATAACACAACTCATAGCTTACAAAATATGTCTACAACATGCACAATGCCAATCATCCTTTCTAGCAAAATATAAGAATGTACAACATTTACGTATTAGGTAAACTAAACTGTTACTCAACTTAGGGTTAATGTCCATCTCGATTCCTTGTTCAGTCCAACACAAAATGGCTCCAAATTTCTCCAGCTTCCAACACACGTCTTGCCTCTTTGTCCTTCCAAACTCAGCTCCCTTGTCTGAACACATGTACCTTTCAACAAACACCAAGCCCTTCCTACCAACTTCCTGTATGCACAAACTTCCTGCAGAGAACTTACTCTCTAGCCATCTAACTGGTCTATTTACATATCAATGGAGGGGGAAGGGGGAATCCTGGCATAGCTTGAAAAGCACATGGCCTTAAAATCTAAACTCCACATTATGGCACATAAAGTCACTAAAACGTAGCCATGGCAACACAGGTATCTGTAGGAGGAATAGTGCCCCTTCGTTGGTATCAGTTGGAGGAATAGTGACCCATCGTTGTTATCAGTGGGAGGAATAGTGCCCCATCATCAGTATTAGTGGGAGGAATAGTAACCCATCGTCGGTATCAATGGGAGGAATAGTGCCCCATCATCGGTATCAGTGGGAGCAATAGTAACCCATCTTCGGTATCAGTTGGAGGAATGGTAACCCATTGTCGATATCAATGTGAGGAATAGTAACCAATCGTCGGTAACAGTTGGAAGGGTAGTAACCCATCGTCGGTATCAGTGGGACGAATAGTAACCCATCATCGGTATTGGTGGGAGGAAGAGTAACCCATGGTTGATATCAGTGGGAGGAATAGTAACCCATTATCGGTATAAGTGGGAGGAATGGTAACCCATCGTTGTCATCAGTGGGAGGAATAATGCCCCAATGTCGGTATCAGTGGGAGGAATAGTGCCCCATCATTGTCATCAGTGGGAGGAATAGTAACCCATCATCGGTATCAGTGGGAAGAATGGTAACCCATTGTCGGTATTAGTGGGAGGAATAGTAACCCATGATCGCTTTCAGTGGGAGGAATAGTAACCCATCATCGGTATCACTGGGAGGAATAGCAACCCATTGTTGGTATTAGTCCAACACGAATAAGATGAGCCAGCACTTCTTGTTATCGGTTTTAACTTCAATTTATTCCATCACGATCTTTAAACATACAGCTGTATGTTTAAAGATGGTAATGGAATAACTTGAAGTTAAAGTTGAAATTAACTTGAAGTTAAAACCGATATCCAGAAGTGCCGGCTCATCTTTTTCGTGTTGGACTGCTATTGCTGTTGAATGCTAGGAGGGTGTTCAGAGCCAGGGCACCTGGATGGGAGTGTGGATGTCCAACCCAGAAAACCTGCTGCACTGTCAGAGCGGTATACACCTGATAGTTCCATTGTCGGTATTAGTGGGAGGAATAATGTCCCAACGTTGTCATCAGTGGGAGGAGTAGTGCCCCATCGTCGGTATCAGTGGGAGGAATGGTAACCCATTGTCGGTATTAGTGGGAAGAATAGTATCCCATCATCGGTTTCAGTGGGAGGAATAGTAACCCAGCATCTATATCAGTGGGAGGAATAGTAACCCATCATCAGTATCAGTGGGAGGAATAATAACCCATCATCAGTATCAGTTGGAGGAATAGTGACCCATTGTTGGTATCAGTGGGAGGAAGAGTGCCTCATTGTTGGTTTCAGTGAGAGGAATAGTAACTCATCGTCTGTATCAGTGGGAGGAATAGTAACCAATCGTCAGTATCAGTTGGAGCGATAGTAACCCATCATCGGTATCAGTGGGAGGAATAGTAACCCATCGTCCGTATCAGTGGGAGGAATAGTAACCCATCGTCCATATCAGTGGGAGGATCACTAGCATCATTGGGAGGAATACGCCTCATCGTCAGTATCAGTTGGAGGAATAGTAACCCATCATTGGTATCAATGGGAGGAATAGTAACCAATCGTTGGTATCAGTTGGATGACTAGTAACCTATCATCGGTGTCAGTGGGAGGAATAGTAACCAATCGTCGGTATCAGTTGGAGGAATAGTAACTCATCGTCGGTATCAGTGGGAGGAATAGTAACCCATCGTCTGTATCAGTGGGAGGAATAGTGACTCATCATCAGTATCAGTGGGAGGAATAGTAACCCATCTTTGGTATCAGTTGGAGGAATGGTAACCCAACGTCGATATCAGTGGGAGGAATAGTAACCAATCGCCAGGTATCAGTGGGACAAATAGTAACACATTGTAGGTATTGGAGGAGGGATGAGTAACCCATAGTCGGTATCAGTGGGAGGAATAGTAACCCATCATCACTATCAGTGGGAGGAATAGTAACTCATAGTCTGTATAAGTGGGAGGAATGGTACCCCATCATTGTCACTAGTGGAAGAAATAGTGTCTCATCGTCTGTATCAATGGGAGGAGTAGTAACCCATCGTTGGTATCAGTTGGAGGAATAGCGCCCCATTGTCCGTATCAGTGGGAGGAATAGTAGCTCATCGTCTATGTCAGTGGGAGGATTAGTAACCCATGGTTGGTATCAGTGGGCGGAATAGTAAACCATCATTGGTATCAGTGGGAGGAATAGCAACCCATTGTCGGTATCAGTAGGAGGAGTAGTAACCCATCATCAGTATCAGTGGGAGGAATAATAACCCATCTTCAGCATCAGTGGGAGGAATAGCAACCCATTGTCGGTATCAGTAGGAGGAGTAGTAAGGCATCGTCAGCATCAGTGGGAGGAATAGTAACCCATCGTCGGTATCAGTGGAAGGAATAGTAACCCATAGTCGGTAGCAGTTGGAGGAATAGCAACCCATTGTCGGTATCAGTGGGAGGAATAGTAACCCATTGTCGGTATCAGTGGGAGGAATAGTAACCAATTGTCGGTATCAGTGGGAGGAATAGTAACTGATCGTCAGTATCAGTGGGAGGGATAGTAACCCATCTTTGGTATCAGTGAGAGGAATAGTATCCCATCCTTGACATCAGTGTTTGGAATAGTAACCTATCGTTGGTATCAGTGGGAGGAATAGTAACCCATCTTCATTATCAGTGAGAGGAATAGCAACCCATCTTCATTATCCATGAGGGGAATAGTAACGCATTGTTGTCATTAGTGGTTGGAATAGTATCCCAACGTTGGCATCAGTGGTTAGCATAGTATCCCATCGTTCGCATCAGCGGTTGGAATGGTATCCCATTGTTGGCATCAGTGGTTGGAATAGTATCCCATCGTTGGCATCAGTGGTTGGAATAGTAGCCCATCGTTGGCATCAGTGGTTGGAATAGTAACCCATCGTTGGTATCAGTGGGAGGAACAGTAACCCATCTTTGTTATCAGTGAGAGTAATAGCAACCCATCTTCGTTATCAGTGAGAGGAATAGTATCACATCATTGGCATCAGTGGTTGGAATGGTATCCCATCGTTGGCATCAGTGGCTGGAATGGTATCCCATCGTTGGCATCAGTGGTTGGAATAGTATCCCATCGTTGGCATCAGTGGCTGGAATGGTATCCCATCATTGGCATCAGTGGTTCCATTGTCGCTATTAGTAGGAGAAATAGTAAACCATCGTCAGTATCAGTGGGAGGAATGATATCCCATCGTTGTCATCAGTGGGAGGAATAGTAACACATCGTCGGTATCAGTGGGAGGAATGGTAACCCATTGTCGGTATTAGTGGGAGGAATAGTAACCCATCATCGGTTTCAGTGGGAGGAATAGTAACCCAGCATGTGTATCAGTGGGAGGAATAGTAACCCATAATTGGTATCAGTGAGAGGAATAGTGCCTCATCGTCGGTATCAGTGGGAGGAATAGTAACCCATCGTTGGTATCAGTGGGAGGAATAGTGCTCCATTGTCGGTATTAGTGGGAGGAATAGTGCCCCATTGTCGGTATCAGTGGGAGGAATAGTAACTGATCGTCAGTATCAGTGGGAGGAATAGTAACCAATCATCAGTATCAGTTGGAGGACTAGTAACCCATCGTTGGTATCAGAGGGAGGAATAGTGCTCCATTATCGGTATCAGTGGGAGGAATAGTGCCCCATTGTCGGTATCAGTGGGAGGAATAGTAACTCATCGTCGGTATCAGTGGGAGGAATAGTAACTAATCGTCAGTATCAGTTGGAGGACTAGTAACCCATGTTCGGTATCAGTGAGAGGAATAGTATCCCATCCTTGGCATCAGTGTTTGGAATAGTAACCTATTGTTGGTATCAGTGGGAGGAATAGTAACCCATCTTTGTTATCAGTGAGAGGAATAGCAACCCATCTTCATTATCGGTGAGGGGAATAGTAACCCATTGTTGGCATCAGTGGTTGGAATAGTATCCCAACATTGGCATCAGTGGTTGGCATAGTATCCCATCGTTCGCATCAGTGGTTGGAATGGTATCCCATTGTTGGCATCAGTGGTTGGAATAGTATCCCATCGTTGGCATCAGTGAGAGGAATAGTAGCCCATCGTTGGCATCAGTGGTTGGAATAGGAACCCATCGTTGGTATCAGTGAGAGTAATAGCAACCCATCTTCGTTATTAGTGAGAGGAATAGTATCCCATCATTGGCATCAGTGGTTGGAATGGTATCCCATTGTTGGCATCAGTGGTTGGAATAGTATCCCATCATTGGCATCAGTGGCTGGAATAGTATCCCATCATTGGCATCAGTGAGAGGAATAGTATCCCATCGTTGGCATCAGTGGTTGGAATAGTATCCATTCGTTGGCATCAGTGGTTGGAATAGTATCCTATCGCTGACATCAGTGGTTGGAATAGTATCCCATCGTTGGCATCAGTGATTGGAATGGTATCCCATTGTTGGCATCAGTGGTTCCATTGTCGGTATTAGTAGGAGAAATAGTAAACCATCGTCAGTATCAGTGGGAGGAATAATATCCCATCGTTGTCATCAGTGGGAGGAATAGTAACACATCGTCGGTATCAGTGGGAGGAATGGTAATCCATTGTCGGTATTGGTGGGAGGAGTAGTAACCCTTCATCGGTTTCAGTGGGAGGAATAGTAACCCAGCATGTGTATCAGTGAGAGGAATAGATAAGCAAACAATGGAAGTCAAGCGCTGACCCATTATTGGAAAAAAATTTATAAGAGAAGAAAATGCAATATTTCACAAATACAGTCCAATAAATCCTTCAACAATCGTCCATTTGGAGAAATCCAATAAACAATGTGCATCAACATAGGTTCCAACTTCTTCTATGGGAAAATTTGAAAATAGATGGCCACTCACCAGATGGTTTGACCTCCTTTTTACGGGAAGGTCAAAATGCGCCTCTGGAACCACTGTTCCTATAAAGGGAGGTGAGTTTTTCCTCTTCTCTCTCTGGTTCTCGTTCCGCTATTGAAGAAAAAAGGACTCCACCAGGGACACAGATGAAAGGATAATTGTGTAGTATTTATTTGCAAATTAGTGGTAAAAACAGTTTAAAAGTTTACACTCACATTTCCATGTGCCTGAACCTGGCACTAGGTTGACCAACGTGTAGCTCGTGAGCCTGTGCGGCAAACAGCTGTTGTTTCGAATATAGCGTGTCGAACCGTCCGTATGTCGTTTAGCGTTTACATGCCAACGTCCGGAAGTGCACGAAAGAACGTCTTCTACGTACGTTTCACCGTCTTGGCGTCTTCAGGAAAATAGTGCCTCATCGTCTGTATCAGTGGGAGGAATAGTAACCCATCGTCGGTATCAGTGAGAGGAATAGTGCCTCATTGTCTGTATCAGTGGGAGGAATAGTAACCCATCGTCGGTATCAGTGAGAGGAATAGCACCCCATTGTTGGTATCAGTGAGAGGAATAGTGCCTCATTGTCTGTATCAGTGGGAGGAATAGTAACCCATCGTCGGTATCAGTGAGAGGAATAGTGCCTCATCGTCGGTATCAGTGGGAGGAATAGTAATCCATCGTCGGTATCAGTGAGAGGAATAGTGCCTCATCGTCGGTATCAGTGGGAGGAATAGTAACCCATCGTTGGTATCAGTGGGAGGAATAGTAACCCATCGTTGGTATCAGTGGGAGGAATAGTGCTCCATTGTCGGCATCAGTGGGAGGAATAGTGCCCCATTGTCGGTATCAGTGGGAGGAATAGTAACCAATCGTCAGTATCAGTTGGAGGACTAGTAACCCATTGTCGGTATCAGTGGGAGGAATAGTAACCATAATTTGGTATCAGTTGGAGCGATAGTAAACCATCATTGGTATCAGTGGGAGGAATAGTAACCCATCGTCCATCAGTGGTTGGAACGGTATCTCATTGTTGGCATCAGCGGTTGGAATAGTATCCCATCGTTGGCATCAGTGGTTGGAATGGTATCCCATTGTTGGCATCAGTGGTTGGAATAGCAACCCATCGTTGGCATCAGTGGTTGGTATAGTAACTCATCGTTGGTATCAGTGGGGGGAATGGTACCCCATTATTGCCATCAGTGGCAGGAATAGTGAGCCATCATCGGTATCAGTGGGAGGAATAGTGGACCAGTGAAGGGTAAGAACAGCACCGGATCCCTGGACAGGTAAGTGTTCCCAAGTACAGTATTTGTAGCTGCAGACATTTATTTATTTTTGTCAGACTGATGAACCTCTTTAATCCCAAGCTGTTTCTAGTGTAATGGTTGTTC
Organism: Glandirana rugosa; assembly: GCA_018402905.1. Lineage (NCBI taxonomy): Eukaryota > Metazoa > Chordata > Amphibia > Anura > Ranidae > Glandirana > Glandirana rugosa. The sequence goes on from BLSH010365564.1 coordinate 328,264, forward strand.
ATCTGGTTATGGTCGTATTGCAGTTGTCTAACCCATCCTTTCACGTAGCGTCCTTTGTCTTCTTCAATAAAACATATTTCATTCTAATAACGGGAGTGTGGGTGTTCTGGGGTCCAGGTACACGCCGGGTCATCGCTAGGGTTGCCACATCATCCCTTTAATCCAGGACACATATGAATTAAACAGGTTCTGAGGCTGATTTAATGCAGGTAAGGCACAAAGTGACTTTAATTACCACCTTAATCAAGGGATGATGTGGCAACCCTAGTCATCGCTGGAATACAGGCTGAGGAACCCACTAAGCTCCTCGGGGGTGGAGATATATCATTACCATACTGCAAAGAGGGACAGCTAGGAAGTAGCTGAGGGAGTTCTACAGGAGGGACTGTCCATAAAGAGAGAGGCACAGAGGACTTGGTTCCTGATGAAGGTCAATGAGAAAGCTGTGAGGAGATTTGATGTTCCCAATACATGATGGAGGGTTCTCCTCACAGCACACACCTAGAATGCTCTCCACATTCCCATACACTTCCATTAATGAGCCTTGTGTAATACGGGAGACGTCACCCCCCGCCATCCAGCGCCTCTCCTCTCCCCATCCCGGTCCTGGCACCAAGCGGCACTGTCACCTTAACAACAGCCGGCGCTGTGCGGACAGCGGTCACATGACACGGCGCCGCCATTTTGTCTTCGAAGTGAAGTGTGAGGTAAAGGGAGAAGAGGGGAGAGGAGCCGGAAAGGAGGAAGAAGGGGAGGAAGAGAGAGGAGAGGAGCCGGAGACAGGACGAGGTGACTCTTCTCCCTGGCCGGGTCATATCACCAGACACAGCACCTTCCGGGAACACGGAGACCCGGCACGGGGTGAGGGAAGGAAGCCGGCATACATTGACAGCCCACAGAGTGTAGGCCCGGCGGGGGAAGATGTCCGGACAGTCCATCACAGACCGGATCACGGCGGCCCAGCACAGTGTCACCGGATCGGCCCTGGCCAAGGCTGTGTGTAAGGCGACCACCCATGAGCTGATGGGACCCAAGAAGAAGCACCTGGACTGTAAGTGTCCCCTACTTGTGTATAGTGTGCTGTATGAGTACTGACAGGGGGCAGACCCCCCTCCCCTATACCTCCTATATAGTGTGCTGTATGAGTACTGACAGGGGACAGACCCCCCCTCCTCTATACCTCTATATAGTGTGCTGTATGAGTACTGACAGGGGACAGACCCCCCTCCCCTATACCTCTGTATAGTGTGCTGTATGAGTACTGACAGGGGGCAGACCCCCCTCCCCTATACCTCCTATATAGTGTGCTGTCCTCCCTCCAGACAGGGGACAGTCATGAGTATGTCGTGTGATATATCTCCATATCTCCTCCCCCCAGACAGGGGACAGTCATGAGTATGTCGTGTGATATATCCTCCATATCCCCTCCCCCCAGACGGGG
>BLSH010365564.1:386775-413338 GCA_018402905.1 Glandirana rugosa
TCCTAAATTTTTCCTTTTATCACAAACCGGTGATCAACCGTGATTCATAGTATCCTGTAAGGACATCACGCGCGATGACGTCAGCAAACATCGCGATTCAGCTGATCTCTGCATCGATGCAGAATCGGGCAGGCCTGAATCGCGATGCATCGATGCGCCGATTAAATTCAACACCCCTAATGTCCTGCATGGGCCAATGTTTTTTCTATTGATTTCAAAAAGAAAATAATGCAATTGTTCCACTACAGCAGTGATTCTCAACTCCGGTCCTCAGGACCCACCAACAGGCCAGATTTTAAGTATTACCTTGGGGACATGCAGACTAGAATACTGCAATCACTGAGCAGCAAATTATATCACCTGTGATGTATTTCAGTTATCCTGCAAACCTGGCCTTTTAGTGGGTCCCGAGGACCGGAGTTGAGAACCACTGCACTACAGGAATGTCCTATGATACTTAGTGCCAACTAGTGGCCAAACACTATTTTCCTTTTTAAATCCTTGAAAAAACATTTTGCAGCACAGGAAATCTGATATTTTTTTTTGCATAGAATAAATGTATGTGAACTTTCCCTGCATGAACTGATTTTGCAATTGTATTATAAATATAACCCTAACTATCTGACCCAGAACAAGTATAAGGTGATAAATATAGGTAAAAGTCCGCGCACACCAAGATATGTAAATGAGATGCTTATGATAAGAGATAAAAAATAAAATATAAAAAATAGAAATAGATTATAAAAAGTCTGACATAGGCAGCCCGCAAAAAGACAACTGATCAAAATTGTTCCAACAAGAATAAAAGATATAATGCAGCGCCCATAACACATATATTAATATCCAAGGGAAAGTGTTCACTTGAAAAAAGTAGTTAAAAATATGGAGATAGATTCACACTATAAGAGATGAATTCCAATATATTGAAACCAGATGCAAACAATCTTAACTGTAGGAAACCACACGGGCCAACAGGGTATTCCGATCAATCCAAAAATAGTAATGGATGTGAGCTTACCAGAATCCCATAGGCCATGCGCAGGAAAATCAATGGGAAGAGTCGTCGGCTGTCATCCGGGTCCACTGAAGGATATACAGGTCACAGATATCCCTGGTGAAGATTGTCTGAGGATGGTGGGTATCGACCGTTGATGGGAACCCGAGGTGAAGAAGAGGCTGGGAAGATCTTTATCCTAGGCAAAACGCCTCCGACTTCTCCAGAGCAGTAATCTCAGCCAATATGTATCATGTTGTAATAGGTAGAAGAAAAAAGCCGAAGTAGTGTAATACTGTATGTTGAAGATTTATTTAAGCAAAATGAATCATACTCACAAGGTATAAGATTAAAAAGAGCTCTCAATCAAATCGTGACAGGGGGGGTATGGAAACCATACCCCCCCTGTCACGATTTGATTGAGAGCTCTTTTTAATCTTATACCTTGTGAATATGATTCATTTTGCTTAAATAAATCTTCAACATACAGTATTACACTATTTCGGCTTTTTTCTTCTACCTATTACAACATGATACATATTGGCTGAGATTACTGCTCTGGAGAAGTCGGAGGCGTTTTGCCTAGGATAAAGATCTTCCCAGCCTCTTCTTCACCTCGGGTTCCCATCAACGGTCGATACCCACCATCCTCAGACAATCTTCACCAGGGATATCTGTGACCTGTATATCCTTCAGTGGACCCGGATGACAGCCGACGACTCTTCCCATTGATTTTCCTGCGCATGGCCTATGGGATTCTGGTAAGCTCACATCCATTACTATTTTTGGATTGATCTGAATACCCTGTTGGCCCGTGTGGTTTCCTACAGTTAAGATTGTTTGCATCTGGTTTCAATATATTGGAATTCATCTCTTATAGTGTGAATCTATCTCCATATTTTGAACTACTTTTTTCAAGTGAACACTTTCCCTTGGATATTAATATATGTGTTATGGGCGCAACAAGTATAAGGTGGTCAGAGGGTGGACTTTACACAGACACTGTCAATTTGCTGTTAATGGACAAGGTCACAGGGTCTCTAAAAAAAATTTTGTGTTAGAGTTTTTTTGGCCTCCTTGAGTGTCAGAAATAGATTGCGAGACATAGGCATATTTGTTGAAGCCTAGCCCTTGTTTGATACCTTTTTTATCCTGTATATCTTTCATTCACCCCCATACACTGTGACAACAGCAGCAGCTTATAGCTACGATTATAGTGTGGAGTCAGACAAAAGTTTTGACTGTTGGTGTCTCATTGTTATCTGTTACAGCTGTTCTCAGCATATTCACTAGTTATTGCGAAACATTTAGAATACGATGAAAACCTCTTTCCAAGTATTGGCACATTTTAGAAATCTGTTCCTATTCGAAACATGGAAATTATTTGGAAACAAACTAACTGCCTGTGGTCAGCTATAAGCATTTCTTCTTGTATTCTTGGCTTGCCATTTCTTTCTTTAGGAAAATTTGTTTTTGAACAATAATTCATTTATTTTAAAGTTTGTTTTCACTCTGGAGGATTGTTTTTTTGTGTTTTTTTTTTTTTTTCTTTTTTCTTTCCCTCTGTTAAGTTTGAGTCTCTGCTGCTTCAGCAGGAACCGACTGAGATTCGAGCTGTGCAGGCAGACTGATTGTACCAAGTTGATCAATAAATCAACTTGGGTACAACCAGCCTGCCGGATTCACTTGTGATTATCTCCAGTGGCTGCTATAGCTGATAACAATAATCACTGTCTTCTCCCACTGGGGACACAACCCCCCCCCCCCCACCGGGTGCAGCGTCAGGAGCAGGAAAGAAAGATGCACCCTCTATGGCCAACCTAAAATATCTTTTTTAATTAAAATAATAAACAGGCTTATACTTACCTGCTCTGTGCGGTTGTATTGCACTGAGCCACCCCTTGCTTCTTCTTATTGGGTCCCCCGCTGGAGATCTTGGATGTTCCTTTTCTGTGTGTGCCCCCATAGAAATCACATCACATCCCTGACGAAGGGGCCCTGAGTGGCTCCGAAACGTTGCACCACATGGTTTGTCATGTGATCACTCTTTGAATAAAAACTGTTATGATGAAACTAAGGATCCTTGGTGTGCTGGCTCATATCTACTTGTCGTATTGGTACGAGTAACCAGCTGGTTGTCGATGCAGCACCCGATAGCGTTTAAAGCTTCTTCCAGGAACGTGTGTGATGGGAATATGGACTATGCCCCATAGAAAGCTGCTATGATCCTGAGCTGGGCTGTGTTTGTCCATATAAACACACAGCACAGCTTGGTCCTTCCCTCTATCTCTCTGGATGTGACTGAAAGAAGCAGGAGCTCATGGTTCCTGCTGCTCTCAGCCAAGCTTGTGAGAGCATGTTCAGAGAAGAGAAGACCAGTAGACAAGCACAATGCTCGAGCTACGCTGGAGTCAGGTAAGTATAAGGGAGAGGGAGAACACACAGTGGAAGGTTTTATACCGTTATAGCAGTGTTAAATCCAAAGCAAATATTCATTATATTGCAGCTTACCAGTTCTTAGATGTGATGGCTGCATTCGTTTTCTTTTTTAGGCTTTCTTATATCTTCATCAGGTCACCCAACTAGTAAGTATGTTGTTCTTTAAAAGAACAAGCTGCTTTGCAGTATCCAATTGCAGGGATAAGACAAACCATTTACCACTGGCAGAGGGTGCTTGCAATGATAAACTTTTGTTTATTTATGGAAAACCTTTATCCCAAAAGGAAAAACTGCTGTAACTGCTCATAAAGTATTAACTGGAGTTTGGCTTGAATTTGTTAGTGTATCTAAATCTGCTAGTGCACCTAGCACTCCCCTCTCCCTAAATTGAAAATACTGCTGTACACAGGTGTCCCCTGTGCTCATCCATCCAGAGTCAGGGCACATTAATACAGGAGGTGTGTTACTGGCCAGATAACTAGACGAAAATGGGAAAAAATGCCTAAAAAAAGGAAATTGATGCAGCTACCGCATCTAATGACTGGTAAGCTGCAACATATTACATTTTTGGTTTTGGGTTCAATACCAATTCAAAGTGGAAGTCCAGTCAAATCCTAACCATACTTAAATCTGCTCCCACCCATAGTGTAAGCTTATTGTAACTACCCTGTAAAGCAAAGATGTCTATACTTATGCTGAGGGCACTCCAGTCTGGTCACATGATCCGCTCCCAGTGCTGGCTTCAGTGTAGAGGAGGGACAGCGACAATGGATGCCTTATAATAAGCCTGTGGGTGACGTCACCACATGGGCATTGCAGCCGTTAGCTGCAGCTTTCCCTCCTCTTCACTGAAGCCAGCGTTTGATAGGTCTGGTGACCGCTCCGGAACACCATCAACCAGGAGTGGCCCTTGCTGCCTCCTACCTATCCATGTGCCTGGCCCCTTTCAGGACGCCGGACGCATGGATTCAAATGGTGGGGGTAGGAGGGAGTTTGTTTTTTTTTTTTTTTTTTTTTGCAGCACCTGGTAAGAGCCCGATGCTTTAATAGGCTTCAAAAAAAGGGTGGGCTTCGAGCGCAGAGGGTGCGCCCCGATCCCACCCAATTATGTGAACATAGCAGATGAATGTTCGCTAGTTTCACACTGCAGTGCCTCCCCGCCAATCAGGAGGCAGGTCGGTGAGACCGGTTTCCCGATTGGCCAAAGAGCCAGGCGATCCTATTGGGTGGCTAGGCGCTTTGGCAAGGAAGAGGAAATATGAGAAGTGGACCCCTCCGTCCGCCCTCTCCACACACCGCTGCCACCGCTGCTATGGAGGAGACCGGAGGATCCTCTCCACTCCAGAGTACACACACACACACAGTAAGTGTGTGGGGGTGTGTGCTGGCAGTGCTGCCCGCGAGGCCGGGGGGGGGGGGGGGTAATGCTATATGGTGACTCTGTATACTGCTATCTGGTAGCTCTGTATATCTGGTGGCTCTGTATGCTGTTATCTGGAGTTCTGTATACTCATATCTGGTGACTCTATACTGCTATCTGGTGGCTCTGTATACTGCTATCTGGTGGCTCTGTATACTCCTATCTGGTGGCTCTGTATACTCCTATCTGGTGGCTCTGTATGCTGTTATCTGGAGTTCTGTATAGTCATATCTGGTGACTCTATACTGCTATCTGGTGACTCTGTATACTGCTATCTGGTGGCTCTGTATACTCCTATCTGGTGGCTCTGTATGCTGTTATCTGGAGTTCTGTATACTCATATCTGGTGACTCTATACTGCTATCTGGTGGCTCTGTATACTCCTATCTGGTGGCTCTGTATACTCCTATCTGGTGGCTCTGTATACCCCTATCTGGTGACGCTGTATACCCTCTCTGTGTTGCTGTACACCCGATTTGGTGATGCTGGGCTGTACACTCCTGACACAATGGGTGGAATCTCTATAAGGGGTGGGGCTTGTGAGAAGGGGGAGGGGTCAAAAAGGAAGGTCAGGGTCTGGGTGCCCCCCCCCCCCCCATCCTAAACTTTCACCAGCCACCACTGCCATCAACATAGGTAAGTATAGACTTCTTTCCTTTTTTGGTTAGTTAGAATAAGCTTAGAATGGGGGTTGAAGCAGGTTTAAGTATAGTTGGGATTTGACTGAATTTCTGCTTTAATGCAGAGAATCCATTATGGTAAAAATCACTGTTCATCTTTTTGACACTTGTGACAGGTGTATCCCTTTTGTACATTTGAAAAAATTGAAGTGGTGTATAATAGATGCAATAGAAGTATCGTAGTTGGACGAGTTTTATCTCCAACCGATTTAGTGGTATGAAACTATAAATTAATGGATTTCTTCCAGTCTTGATCCAAAATATCTGAAATTATTTTTATATTCATATAGTGAAGTCAACAAAAGTAGAACATGTTGCATTGTTTTCTGTATGGAAGGCATCTGGAACACAGCAAAACGCATGGAAAAGGCATCGAAATGCACACATCGTAAATTGAGATAAAGAGAAAAAAAGGGGGGAGTGGGCTTTAGCATCAAACATGTGTAAGGGCCTGTTCACACCAGAACAAGGTGTAGGAAACTCGGGTTCCATGCACGTTTCAAACACTGCCTTCATAATGTACTGCACTTGTGATCTGCAGTGGATGTCAGTGTAATTCTAACACCCCAAATCTGGGTGGATTTCATTTAAATCAAGTCGATTTAAATCACGATTTAAAACAGTAGTAAAAAGGCTTGATTTAAATCCTAATTTTTAAAGGGCAACTGTCATCTCTGTTCCGCAGTGGCTTCTCTGAGCCGCTGTTGACTCACTGACCGTCCCATTCACTTTAATGGGACGGCTGGTGATGCCACAGTGACAAAACAAGGTGAGGGACGGTGGCGGCAGCAGGTGAGTGAATGCCCACTAACGGGCACTGCCATGATGGATCTGAAATGACAGGTGCTCTTTAAATGTAAGGACTTATTCTTGCCGGAAGTTAGAATCTTTAATATTTGCAAACAAAATTAAGGTTTCCTATTTAGAATAATAAGCTGTCAGGTTAATAAAACAGCGATATCAGAACCGATTCAATTATGCAGTTTGTAGTGTTCATAGATTTGTAAAGGAATATTCCTGAAATTCGTTTTATCTCATGATTGCTGTGAAAGTGTGTGAATGCTTCAATGCAGTGCATGTTATCTCAGCTTGCAGAGCTTGGATTTAACGAATGAGTTTACCAAAAATGTAAATATTGCAGAAAATACAGCCTCATGCTACATAACTAAGCTCCATTTCATGCTGAATAAACTAAATGATTAACGTATATTGAACAGAAAACTATCTTTAGATAGATTTTAACTCCAAAAGCATTTTAGTAAAATAAATTTAATAAAAATCAAAAAAAAAATCTGATTTAACTACTTCAAGTGGGGAAGCCGTCATATGACATTGCTAATTTGAGTGGTGATATCTGAATGGTGCTAGATTGCATTTAACTGTAAATTTGAGATTTGAGGTCTTTTTGACCCCAGATCTCATATTTAGGAGGTCCTGGCATGCTTTTTTTCTATTACAAGATTGTTTAAGTTTCTTGTAATAGGAATAAAACTGATCAATTTTTATTTAAAAAAAGAACAGTGTAAACTCTGTAACTCAAAACTGGTAATCTGTAGACCTTTTTAAACGTCTCCAAGGGAGATTTTTTGGTTGCAAAGTTTGTCGCCATTCCATAAGCGGGCGCAGTTTTGAAGCATAACATGTTGGGTATCTTTTTACTCGGCGTAACATTATTTTTCACAATATGAAAAAAAATTGGGCTAATTTTACTGCTGTCTTTTTTCATTCAAAGTGAATTTTTAAAAAACAAATCACGCTTGTAAGACCGCTGCGCAAATACGGTGTAATATATAGTTTTGCAACGACCGCCATTTTACTCTCTAGGGTGTTAGAAATATATATATATAAATTTGGGGGTTTTAAATAATTTTATAGCAAAAAAAATGGTTTTAACTTGTTAACACCAAGTCCAAAAAACAGGTTCTGTCTTGAGGTGGTTAACCACTTGTCGACCGCAGTCTGACGGCGACAAAGTGGCTCGATATCGCAAACAGCCGTCACAGCTGTGATATCACTCACTGTGAGTGCGCGGGGGGGGGGGGGGCAGGGAGCGGGTAGGGGCTGACTCTATCCCCGCCTGCTACCCGCGATACAACCCCCCCGCAGTGAAAGAACAGAGGTCCATGTAAATAAACACGGATCTCCGTTCTGTTAGAGGGGGAAGGGTGGTGATCACAGGCTTCCTGTATATGGAAGCCGTGATCATCTCCTTTCCCCAGCCAGGGCAGTCCGCACAGTTAGAACACGCCCAGGGAACGCAGTTAACCCTTAGAGTACCCCCTGCAGGTTAACCCCTTCACTGCCAATGGCATTTACACAGTAATCAGTGCATTTTTATAGCACTGATCGCTGTATAAATGCCAATGGTCCCAAAAAAGTGTCAAAATGGTCCGACATGTCCGCTGCAATATCGCAGTACCGCTAAAAATCGCAGATCGCCGCCATTACTAGTAAAAAAAATAAATAAATCAATAAAAACCCCAGAAATGAATTCTCATCATCCGTAAACGTGGCAAACGCCGATTGCAACTTTTTTTTTTATACCAAAAATATGAGGAAGTATATAAATCGGCCAAAACCGATGGAAAAAGTTTTTTTATTTTTTGGATTTGTATTTTAGCAAAAAGTAAGAAATTTGTGTTTTTTTGCAAAATTGTCGCTCTTCTTTTGTTTATAGCGGCGATCAGAAATGATTTAGAGGGGATCAAATGCCACCAAAAGAAAGCTCTATTTGTGGGAAAAAAAGGACGCAAATTTAGTATGGGTTCAGCGTCGCACGACTGCGCAATTGTCAGTTAAAGCGACGCAGTGCCGAATCGCAAAAAGTGCTCTGGTCCTAATGTGGGAAATCCTTCCGGGGCTGAAGTGGTTAAATAAAAAAAATACTTCCCCCCCCTACGATTTTTATCCACCCTGCCCCAAATGCAGATCACATTTGCAGTGCACCAGATCCCATGGTACAGACGTAGCATGAGATCCGGTTGCATTTTTTAACCCCTTCCTTACCCGGCACTTAAACCCCCCTCCTGCCCAGACCAATTTTTGGCTTTCAGCACTGTCGCATTTTGAATGACAATTGCGCGGTCGTGCAACGTTGTACCCAAATAAAATTTGCGTCCTTTTTTTCCCACAAATAGAGCTTTCTTTTGGTGGTATTTGATCCCCTCTGCGTCATTTCTGATTGCCGCTATAAACAAAAAATGAGCGACAATTTTGCAAAAAAGAACAATATTTTTTAGTTTTTGCTAAAGTACAAATCCATTAAAAAAATTATTCATCAGTTTTGGCCGATATATATTCTTCTACATATTTTTGGTAAAAAAAAAAACCGCAATCGGCGTATATTGATTGGTTTGCGCAAAAGTTATCGCATCTACAAACTGGGAATTGATTTATGGCGTTTTTATTATTTTTTTTTTTTTTACTAGTAATGGCGGCGATCTGCGATTTTTATCGGGACTGCGATATCGGGGCGGACATGTCGGACATTTTTTACACTTTTTTGGGACCAATGACATTTATACAGCGATCAGAAATTTAAATGTCCACTGATTACTGTGTAAATGTCATTGGCAGTGAAGGGGTTAACCTGCAGGGGGCAGTGAAGGGGTTAAATATGTTCCCTGGGTGTGTTCTAACTGTGGGGGGGGCAGGGCTGGCCGGGACATAACAGATCTAACTGATCCCAGTGACAGGGATCAGTAGATCTGCTATGTCCCCTGTCACAGAACGGGGAACCGCCGCGTTTACAACGGCGGTTCCCCGTTCTGAGGCTCCTAAAGGTGATCGGCGGGTCTCGGGCGGACATTGAGTCCGCCCGACCCACGGGCACGCTCGCGCAGCGTGTGGCGCGCACGCGCGCGCCGCCGCTGCCGCTAGGGGGCGCGCCTGGAGCGTGCGCAGTGGAGGACGTCCATGGACGTCCTCCGGGCATTTCAGGTCCGCGCTGGAGCCGTACTTCGGCTATAGCGCGGACCTGGAGTGGTTAAAGTAGTGCCTGCATTACTTTTGGTGCTGTGCTATTCAATTAAATGGGCCGAAAATGTATTGTACTCAAATTGCACTTAAATACTCTCTAGTTTAGTGTTATGAAAATGTCCCCCTTGTACCCCTAGTTGGGCATCAGCAGCGTGTCTGAGTTGAAGATACCTGAAGTACTGTTCATCAGTGATACCCAATTTCTGCTTCAATACAAGAATGATTTTTATAGAAGCCTTGTATGTATAATTGATGAACATCTTTCAGACCCTTCTGTGTCCATTGTAGACCGTCAGGTAATGAGTGAAAATGTGTCAGCAAAAGTTTGAATGAAATGGAAGGTTTGGAAAGATTATACACTGGTCAGTTTTTGGTTTATAGGTTATCAGGGATTACACCTAAAATCTCAATTCCATTGGTTGTGGTAGTGTATGTGTATTTGATTTGTCAGCTGAGGATGCAATGGCAGCTTCTGCAGCAGTGTTTGTGTTCTTTAGTTGTGGGAAGAACCACCAAGGAATGTAAACAAATTGGGAGGCATGATAATATTTCTCAAGGATTTGAATGTAAAGCCAGTAATAGTTGTAATATCATTAGGGAAAGATTTTTAGGTTTTAGGGTACCAAAGGAAAGTAAAAAAAGAGTATGGAATCAAAATCTTTAAACAGTTTTTTTTTTGTGGGGGACATATAGCAGGGAATTAGACTAAATAAAACTATGCTCCTTTTTTTATTTATATATAGAGGAAACCATAGTTATTACTATTTGCAGTATATGTAAACTATGTTATTTTCCTTTTTTTTTATTATTTTTTTTTTTCCAGATCTTATCCAGTGCACAAATGAAATGAACGTTAATATACCACAGCTTGCTGATACACTCTTTGAACGGACTGCCAATGGTAGCTGGGTTGTAGTATTCAAAGCCCTTATCACAACGCATCACCTTATGATGTATGGTAATGAGGTAAGACCAAGTAATATTTAACATGTTGTACAACTGACTAAACTGGGTCCTATTTTTAGCTAGAACAAAAGAATCAGAGAAACAGAAACATAAATTGGCTATTATCTCCCAGATTATGCTAGAAAAAAATGGTTAGTAGATCTATATCCTAAGGCCTCATACACACCACTGTTTGTAAATTACGGTTTTGGGGATTTTGGCTTTTTTTCTCCAAAGCCCCTAAACGAACCTCAATAAAAACCTGAGTCCATGCACACACAGGCCTTTGGAGGAGTTTAGGAGCAGCAGACTTTAGAGGCAGTCAAAGCTCCTTCTGAACTCAGAAAAATTGTGTTCAGGAGGGGAGATTTTGGGCAAACGCGGCTAAACTCACCTAGATGTGCTCAGAGATTAATTGGCCAATGATATAAATAAGAAAACACTGCTAAAGTCTGCTAAACTGGTTTGAAAAAACATACTTAGGTGAGTTTGTAACGCTGGTTTTCCTAGTGTTCTCAATAAACCAGTGTGCATGAGGACTATGTCCCACCCAGAGCAAATTCTTGTGTGTGTGTATGTGTATATATATATATATATATATATATATGTGTGTGTATATATATATATATATATATATATATATATATATATATATATATATATATATATATATATATATATATATCATAGCATATACCTAATATATAGGTCCACTAAACAGAGGCCTGCCAATAACTTGCTAGCCAATATCCATTAAGGCATGTGTAAAATCCTATGTAGCAATTGAAGCACATTAAAGGACAGGAGTTCAGAAACACCAGACAGCCTTTTCTAATGTTTCACCTGCTTTCTGTGGGGTTTATTGTAATTGTAGATTTTTCTAATACATGGATAAAACTTTTTACAGAGTAAAGCTGGCCATGGGTGGGGTAGTGTTTCTTAGTAGTTTTTTTTCGGGGGGGAGTTTCCGTTCAGTCACCAAAAAAAAAAAAAAACAGGTTCCTCTATCAACACAAAGGAGACTGATGGAGGAAGCCCTCCTGTCAGGACATTGTATTCTAGCAGCAGATCCAGCCACTTGCAGAATACACTGATCAGTGCCCACAGCCACTGATTTTAAGAAAAGTTTTCCAACTTGTCCCTTTGACAGAAATTGATCAAATGATCTACTTCTGTTGAGCAGTCCCTGCTGAACTGGCCACATTTTAGTTAGGCCCCTTTCACACGGACAGAGCGATAAAGGTCCACTTGTGATTATTTTATTTTTTGTTCCTCTACCATGCCTCTATGTGGCGCTAGTGTAAATGGACATAAGTCCATTTACACCCGCAGGCACGTTTACATTGGCCGCCCCTAAAGGAAAGAGAGCTGTGTCCATGTCCGCTCTGCATAAGTGGAGCAGACACAGACCTGTCCTCCACCTGCTCAGTGGGCATAAGCAGATGTTGCTTATGTTGCTCATCCCCCTACTGAGAAGCCCATCCCATTTTCATGGTTCATCTGACTATCTTGCTGTCTTAGGTGCATATGGTGGCCTAAGTGATAAGTCTTTTCAATCTGAAACCAAAATCAAGAACACGGGGACATGACCTCTAACTGGAGGGAAGTTCAAAACTAATCTTAGAAAGTATTATTTTACTGAAAGGGTGGTTGATGATTGGAATAAACTACCAACAGAGGTTGTGAGACAGTCAACAGTAAATGGCTTCAAACATGATTGGGATAAACATAAATCTATAGTCAGACAACAAGGTTAATGTGAAAAAAAAAAGGGGCAGACTCGATGGACTACTCAGTCTTTTTCTGCCGTCACTTTTCTATGTTTCTAAACAGGAAATCTTTACATGGTGTTGCCTCGAACTGTGTCAAATCTTTATTTGATGGTCCATGTATGATTTTTTTAAAAGAACAGTTCATGTAACAGAATGGATGAATCTTAGACTCCATATAGAAAGAAATTACTTCTAGATGTGTCGCTCTGTATATAGCTTATTATGCTACAAGTTTTGCACTTTTGCTTTAATAATACACAGAGTATTTATTGTAGTTTGTGCTCTTTTCAGCGATTTATTCAGTATCTTGCATCCAGAAACACATTGTTTAACCTCAACAATTTCCTTGATAAAGGTGCTATGCAGGGTAAGTAGACCATTGGTTTCTTTGGTTTAATTTAGTTCCTTTGTGTGTAACTTATGTGTACAGTCTTTTGATGGAAATATAATTTCCTCTGTATCTCTTTATCGCTGTATGTTTTACATTATTTTCTAGGTTATGACATGTCAACTTTCATAAGGCGTTACAGCAGATATTTAAATGAAAAGGCACTTTCTTACAGACTTGTAGCTGTCGACTTTACCAAAATGAAAAGAGGGTAGGTCACCAAAGCATTCATTCTTGGCTACAGTCAACACAGCTACTGCTGGTTTAATTAACTGATTTTCTCTGTGTTTTAGGATAGATGGGGTGATGAGAACTATGGCCACAGAAAAGCTGTTGAAAACTCTTCCAATCATTCAGAACCAACTGGATGCATTACTAGATTTTGATGTAAGTGTGTGTACAGTACTGTGCAGACGTTTTAGGCAGGTGTGAAGATATGCTGTAAAGTAAGAATGCTTTCAAAAATATATATTTTGATTGATCAATTTACTACAAAAATACAAAGTGAGCCAACAGAAGATAACTATAATTCCACTGAAAATTTGATTATCTTTTGGCTTCAAACCAACATCAATTCTTACAATTGTACACTTTGTACACTTGCACAAAGTCAGGGATTTTGTAGGATTAGAATCAGGTGAATGATTAACCAATTATACCAAGTTAGTGCTAAAGATCATCATTCATATGTAGGCTGAAAAAAACAGCTGTGTAGGAGGCTTAAAAATGGGTGAGGAACAGCCAAACTGTTACTAAGGTGATGTTGTAGAAGACAGTTTCATGTCACAGGTCATACACAATGGTAAGACTGAGCACAGCGACAAGACACAAGATGGTTATACTGCATTGGCAAAGTCTCTCCCAGGTGGGGTTTCAAGATGTGCTGTTCAAGCTATTTCGAAGAAGCGCAAAGAAATGAGCAATATTGAGGACCGTAGGCCGTATGGGACACCTCGTGCTTACCTTCAACATCGGAAAATGACCAGCGGTGCTATCCGCAAGGCTGAGCTTATCAAGTATGCACGAAAACGTAGGAACTAGGATGCAGAACAATGCTCTGGACTGATGAGTCAAAATTTAAAATCTAAGGCTGTAGCAGGAGGCAGTTTGCTTGCCAAATAGCTGGAGAGTACAATAATGTCTGCAGGCAACAGTCAAGCGTGGTGGAGGTTCCTTGTAAGTTTGGGGCTGCATTTCTGCAAAATTGAGTTGGAGATTTGTTTAGGATCAGTGATGTCCTCAATGCTGAGAAATACAGGCAGACACTTATCCACCTTGCCATACCATCAGGGAGGCATGTGATTGGCCCCAATTTATTCTGCAGCAGGACAACTATTGCAAACATACAAACACTGTCATTAAGAACTGTCTTTAACCACTTCCTTACTGGGTACTTAAACCCCCCTCCTGCCCGGACCAATTTTCAGTTTTCAGTGCTGTCGCTCTTTGAATGACAATTGTGCGGTCATGCGATGTTGTACCCAAACAAAATTTGCGTCCTTTTTTCCCCACAAATAGAGCTTCCTTTTGGTGGTATTTGATCCCCTCTGCGTCATTTCTGATCGCCGCTATAAACAAAAAAAGAGCGACAATTTTGAAAAAAAAAAAGACTATTTTTTTACTTTTTTGCTATAATAAATATCCAAAAATAAAAAAACAAATTTATTTATCAGGTTTGGCCGATTATATATTCTTCTACGTATTTTTGGTAAAAAAAATCGCAATCGGCGTCTATTGATTGGGTTGCGCAAAAGTTATAGCGCCTACAAACTATGGACATTGATTTATGGCGTTTTTATTATTTTTTTTTTTTTTTTTTTACTGGTAATGGCGGCGATCTGCTATTTTTATCGGTACTGCGATATCGGGGCGGACATGTCGGACGTTTTTGACACTTTTTTGGGACCAATGACATTTATACAGCGATCAGAAATTTAAATGTCCACTGATTACTGTATAAATGTCAATGGCAGTGAAGGGGGTTAACCTGCAGGGGGCAGTGAAGGGGTTAACTATGTTCCCTGGGTGTGTTCTAACTGTGGGGGGGCGGGGTTGACAGGGGCATGACAGATCTAACTGATCCCAGTGACAGGGATCAGTAGATCTGGCATGCCCCCCCTCACAGAACGGGGAACCGCTGTGTTTACTTCGACGGTTCCCCGTTCCTCCTCTCTGTAAAGAGATCGCGGGTCTCCGGTGGACATCAGGTCCGCCCGACCCGCGGGCACGCTCCCGCAGCGTGCGGCGGCACGTGTGCGCGCCGCTCGCGCCTGCGGGAGCGCGCCCGGCACGAGCCAAATGGGAGGACGTCTGTAGACGTCCTCCCGGCATTTTAGAGCTGCGCTGTAGCCGTCATTCGGCTATGGCGCGGATGGGAGGAGGTTAAAGTAAAGAAGAACAATGAATCCTGGAAGTGATGGTTTGGCCTCCACAGAATCTTGATTTCAACATCATCAAGTGTGTCTGGGATTACATGATGAGACAGAAGGATTTGAGAGAGCCTACATCCACAGAAGATACGTGGTTAGTTCTCCAAGATGTTTGTAACAACCTACCTGCCGAGTTCCTTCAAAAAGTGTGTGCAAATATACCTAGAAGAATTGATTTATGTTCTGAAGGCAAAAGGTGGTCACACCAAGTATTGATTTTGAGGTTTATATTTTAAATTTACAACATTGCTTCACACCTGCCGAAAACATTTACACAGTAGTGTATGTATACTGTATGTGTCTTTGTGTGTGTATGTGGGTAGATAATGTAAAATCGCAGCTTTGTTCCCAGGTTTGAGTCCTCAGAATTGGCATTATGTTGCATATAGGAAATAGACATACGTTGTACTTTATTCTGATGAGGGCTATACCTGGCTATTCTTATGTAAGATTGGAGATGAGCTTGAAGTTGATCTGAACTTGATTCTAAAATCTGATATACACTTTTAAAGCCGACCAAAAATGGTTTGAATCTCGGCAGGTTTAGCAGGAATCAGCTGAGATTCAAACCATATATGGCAGGCTGAATGTACCCAAGTTGATTTATCGATCAACTTTGCCAGCCTGCCGGATGTTACATGCAGTTATTGCTAGAGGCTGTTATAGTCCCTAGCAATAATCTCTGTGTTCTGCTTACAGGGACGGTTACCCCAGGAGAACACAATGGCTCTGGGGGGGGGGGGAGGATTCCCCTGTTAACATGGTCTGCGTTGATGGGGGAATTGAGCGAATTTCTTTCCTGCAACCCGAGGTTGCAGGAAAGAAATTTGCATCATCTATGGCTGGCCTAAGTATTATGTTATTGATATATTATTATATAGTATTGGTAGTTCGATTATAAGGCTGTAATCTAATGTAAGCACAGACTTCCTTGTGGTTTGATAGCCGCCATAATTTATTAGATACTTTCATATAAGGCCTATTTTGTTCTACCATTTTACTCTCATGTTTTCTGATTTTTTTTTTTTTTCTCTCTAAAGGCAAATCCAAATGAATTAACGAATGGTGTCATAAATACAGGCTTCATGCTTCTGTTCAAGGATTCTATAAGGTTGTTTGCTGCCTACAATGAAGGTGTTATTAATTTGCTAGGTATGTTTGGCTCGAATCTTGTTGCCGGGTTTTATAAGTTCCTTCTCTAAGGCTGGATTCAGACCTATGCATTTTTAGTGCTTTTTGCATTTTGCAGATTTGCACTACAGAATGTGTTCCATAGGAAATCATGTTAAATGGACTGCAGTGCAAATCTGCAAAATGCAAAAAGCACTAAAAATGCATAGGTGTGAATCCAGCCTAAGGTTTGCTTCCATTTTGAGCAGCTGGTAGATGTGTGTAAAATGATACCCAGAATTATACTCTGACACATGCTCAGCTGCATATAGAAGAGCATCCTTGTGGGTGTGTTTCTGCTTGCTACACTCTGCAGAAGATGGTCAGCTTGGAGTCTACACATCATGGGATGCTTTATTTATTTAAAATGTTTCACTCCATAGCCAGAGTCTTATCTCTGCATACAGTTTTAAGGGTTTATGCACACAGACTAAAATAGGCATTTTTTTAATGCCCAATATAAATCTCCCAGTGCTTTCCCATCCCAGGGAGCTGCACATGCTGCGTATATCCTGTAAATTTAGATGAAAGGCTGTACATTGACGTAGTCTTTTAAAAACACCTGCTTATCTGCATCAGCTTTACCTGTGCATGCGCTTTTGGATAAAAACGTATGCGCATGCACAGTAAATGCTGATGCGCAGGAGGCAGGAGTATCGCTGCACTCTGACAAAAAAAGAAAACTCTGCTGACAGGAGTGACATTGCAGTCATTCCTGTCAGGGAGAAGGGAGCTGCTGGAGACACGAGCATGAAAGGTGATAAGGGAGCTAGAGAGCAGGAGGTCTTGGGAGGAGCAGAGAGGACGGTTTAGGTGACCTATTGAGATGAGGTTGGTGATGCAGATGGGGCAGAGCTCTGGGTGTCTTTGTATTTTGTTGATTTTAACCCTGGCTTATGAGTGTACTTATGTTTTTCAAATTTCAGTTCTTTGCTTCCATTGAAATACCGTTTTAACACAATATATTTGTGTGCCATTTTTGCTTACTGTAGAAAAGTACTTTGACATGAAGAAGAACCAGTGTAAAGAAGCATTAGATATCTATAAGAAATTTCTAGCCCGTATGACCAAACTGTCAGAATTCCTTAAAGTGGCAGAGGTAAGTTCAGTCAGTCATGCACCAAAGGGGCCTTATTTAGCTCTTGGCACTGGTACAGTAGCATGTATTGTGCATGACGATACAATTTGAATGCTGCAAAAAGAATCTTGGTTTGCAAACTGTCATTGAACACAAAGCCACTATCACCTAAGTAATGCTTATCCTGCTTGATACCATTGTCATTCTTCTTTAGGTTTGTCTTGTGGCCAACAGCAACCTTTTTGTTTTATTTTTATATAACATTTCTTGCCAAAATGTAAAGTTTGATTACTCTATTTCGTACTTGTATTGAATTGCATTAGCAGCAGTTGCATGATATTTACAGTTCAAAGATTGGCATATGCGTGCAAGTTTTAAATTGCCTGATTAATTTTATAACGCTTGTGATATTTGTGGTTAGCAGGTGCCACTGTACCAGTCCATTACCTTAGTAAAGTCCCTTTTTCCATCATATTATATGTGTGTAAGCATTCAGAACCCACAGCACTCTCCATTGCCACTGCATGAAATAATGTACACTTTTCTTTTCCCCCTTTATTGTGAACTCAGCAAGTTGGAATTGATCAGGGTGACATTCCAGATCTTACTCAGGTCAGTGTGCATTTCACATTCATCTATATAGTATCATTTCCAATTCCTTCTTCCATTTGTTGCTTTATCCATAAATCATTCTCCTGAGAAGCTTTCTCTTCCATATATTTTTATATATGGAAACTATTCATGTGAACTGGTGAACTTGTATGTCATCAATGGTGGGTTTGGGTCGTAACTGTTCCATGATTTCTCATTCACAGTGTCACATTATTCTGGTAAGAATGGATAAGACTGGGCCTGCTCAAAATTAATTGGCGACAGGTAGCTGAGGATTGAGATCTGTTTGTGAAAGTTTATAGCAGTGAGCCAAATATGCTTTAAAACTACTGTGCCTCTCTATGGTGTACAGATTCATGATTTGTTTGACTGATAAGTGTTTTCTAGGTAGAGTTACAAATTGTGGTGGTTTTTTCTTTTTTTTTTAGTTGTCTTAAAATGGTTACCACCAAACAACTCATTGATGTGAACTATAACTCTGCAGCATAGTTGCTGCTTGGCCATTTCTTTCTTTGAGCCTCAAAATGCTACATTCAAAAGGGATTTTGGCCCTTGGGTTATAAACTGGAGATCTACAGGAAACCTACAGAAAACTGTTGATATAGATAGATGTATGTGTTCTTCATTGTTGGAACAGAACATAAAGCCAGGTACACACTACAGTTTTGTTTCATGCAACCCTGTGGGTTGCACAGAAATGAAAGCTGACCGCTCCAGTCTGGAGCCGCTGTACTAATCATGTGAGGTTAGTCCAGCGATCTTCCCTGCTGAGCTGTTGTGTTCTGACAGGGGGGCGACCCCTGGCAAAACACTCCGATAAGCGTTCTTGGCCATTGGCTGAGAGCACTGATCGGGAGTCAGTCAACTGTTGGCACGTCCGCCAGAAGCCTGACAAGCGGTTGGCTTCTGTTGGACAGACCGACGTACACACAGGCAGAATGTCAGATGGTAATTTTTGTACTGGCAAATGTCTCCCTACATTCAGCCATTTGTACAGGGCTTTTAGGGTGTGTCTGTCCTTTTTTTTTTTTTTTTTTCAGCTAGTCCCTTCTTGAGTACAGTTTCTTGATCCCATGATACAGCATTGGGGGTCATTCATGCAGCCGTGCGAATATAGCATCCTGAACAGTGGATTTCTACAATAGGTGTTTACAATCAGCTGTGGACGGGAAGCCTGTGCAAATCAATAACATTGATGACGCTGTTTGCGACTGATGTATATGATCAATCCGGCAGGGACAGATGATCATCTCTGGATGTAGATTGTTTGTGTCAAAGGATGCCCATTTGTCCCCAACTGAAGGTAATCATTCCATGTGCAATTTACATGTGCACAACTGGTGAGCCTCCCAACCTGTCATTGATTTGTGCAGGCTGAAACTAAATAGCAATACTCTGATCTGGGTGTTGTATAAAAATGAGTGGCTGTGTGAATGAACAGTGATCATATTGATGAAAACGAAAAAATGTTTTAGAATCTTAAAGTGGAACTAACGCTTTCTCTGCCAGGTCCTGTGCTCCACTTTTAAACTCAGCTGGCCAAATCGTTTTTGCAATTTTTCCATTGCTTTTTTATTTTTCCCTTACAAGCTTTCAGAGTTTGTAAAAGAACCCCCCCCCCCCCTTCCTCAATCATACATTTTCTGAAAGCACACGACCTATAGAATGAAGCAAGAAGGTGCTGCTGATTTTTAAAGCCCTGCAATATTTACCAAAACAATATTTTCGCTAAAAATACAGTAAAATCATTATTCACAGATACAAACACAGGAAATTTTACTAAATTTTTACTAAACTTTAAAAGAGCATAACCTCTATTGAGTTAATAAATATTTGTACATTTTAAATTGTGCGTTTTTTGCGAAATGGTGAAAAGTAAATGTATGTAAATAACCAAATTTCTCTAAAATAACAATAACAAAAACCAGTGTGTGGAAAAGTTGAATATAAAAGAATTTGTACAAACTTTATTTTTACCAACAATAAATTAAGAAATCTCGGCTGTAATAGTTATTTTACACCAGAAGTAACAACAAGAATAATGGAATGGTATTCCACAATGCCTGATGATTACTACAATAGTCTCTCATGGACAAACAGGAATCAACCGACACGTTTCAGAAATGAATTTCTTCAGGGGTGTAAAAAATGCATAATATCACTGGTGTGGTGGATCTCAATTGCAACTTATAAACAGCCGTAAAGCATTAAAAACCAAAGGTTAACATCCATGATGCTGACAAGGAATCGCATCAGCAGTCACAGCCCAAATAAATCTGGTCAAGTAGAGTCACCAAAAACCAACTGCAAATATAAGTTTGCACCAGAGGCCCCAAGCAAGCTAACTGAGATTGCACCCACAATCCAATCTGCTGATCGTGGGTGCAATGCTTTTTACCTGAAATGCACCAAAAATGTGTTAAAATGTGCATGCAGAAACGTATTTGGAACGGATCTGGAGTGCGTTTTTTATGGTGTTAACCAACCCTTAAACATTTCTTTTTGTAAGTTTATTCCATATTGTGATAGAATGCACTGCATACTAGCACATTATGACAGGCTTACCTGTCAAAGGATGCCCTCCAGTGCTGCACTGTCCGTGCTCGGTCAGTTCCATCTTCTCCCGGTTTTCCATCTGGGTTTGGTCTGTTCAGCCACTTCAATGGCCAGGCCGTGATGACGTCACTCCTGCACATGCACACGGCAGCCACTTCATCACTGCACAGATCTGGTGCCCTAAATGTACTCTAAGCTGCAGCTGAGTAAGGTGGAAGCAGAACAAGTGATCATTAGGGCCTCTTCTGTCATAAAAAAAATCCCTGCCTGTCAGCGTTTTTTTAATTCTTACATTTAATACCGATTTTAAAGGAGCGAGTCTACATTTGTCAGAAATATGCGATGGATGGACAGACTAGTATATGTTCCAGGAACCAGTCAGTAGTAGTTATAGGGATTTTTTAGGCAGATCATATGCCTCTATTGACAATGATAGAACAAGTTACCAGGTGAAAATGTTATAGATACATTATGTACCTGGCTCTTGGAATATATACAACCCTGAAATAAGTGTATACAGTCTTTTTTTTAAAGGTATTGTTTAATGATTTTGTACATATTTTTTTCTTCATTATGGTTAGGTCTAAAAAAAAAAAAGTAAACCTTTTTCCATCTGTTATCACGCACCTCATTAGGAAGTTTATACAGACAAGAGGTGCTGTAACCCAGACAGGTGCTGTACTGTCTCTTTAGCTAAGTCAGTCATGTATTACATGCCATGTTTGTCTGTAAAACAAAGATTTTGTGTGTGAGTGTATAATATATAAAAAAACAGTTCAAAAAGTTGTTATTCCAGTCAATAGTGGTGGATATAACTGTCCTACATAATCGGAATTGCTACATGTCTATCTATGTAATTTAATAATCGCTGAAAACTTGTGGTGCTTTATGTAGTAAGTTATTCAGCTGTATATAAAATGTATGTTTTGCTTTAAGAACAGCCATATAGAAACATAAAAGGAAAGGAGTGTTCCGCGCAGTGGATATTAAAATTAATATTAATCTTTGAGCTGCAGCCTCCACCTCAAAGCTACCCCCAAGAAAAGGGTTAGTTTGGATAATATGGTCAGATTATGATGGATATGGTGCTGCTCAGTACATGTATATTTTTCATTCGGTTTGCTAAACAGTATGGGATGGGTATAGAGGTTATATGTTTATAACATGAAATCTTCCTATAAACTTTCTAGCATATGAGGAGCGAATATAAAAAATATATAATATACAATCTGTGTAGTTGAGGTAGGCAACGGTATGGTGTAAGAATAAAAGTAAAAATATATGTTGCTAAAGCATATGATCAATACAACTCAATAGGTGATGAATTAATGTGAATAAAGTGCATGTATTCAATCTATAAAATTATGCAAAAATGTCTATACAAAAAATATATTTTTAAAATGTGCTAATCAGGTGATCGATATAAAATTGATTTTGAAACAGATTAAGCAAATTCATACAAGAAGTTCAAAGTATTTGTGACACTGAACATATTAGTGTAACAAACATAAAATTCCAATAAAAGTGACTAGTGCTTATATATTGTGCTGAAGTGATGATAAAAAGTCCTTAATATGCTGGCCAAGAACAAACACTACGTGGTTATATGTTGAACTGCACACCGATAATGACTTCTGTGCAGGTGATTCACACTGTGCATTCCCCGTATGTCAAACCACTCACCAGAGGACGCTCCCCCGAAGGGGTGTTTCACATTTGAGAGTGGCTCTGAGTCACTGGACTGGATAGTACTGGAGTCATCACTCCAGTAGACGTCCTGATGACGAAACACGTAGAGTGTACCGTACGTCACACGTCACTTCCGATCCTAGATTCATATCGGTTTGCCTCATTAGCAACTCAAGACACACGAGATATCCTTCTGCAAGGGCTGGATTTCTTCTTTTTTTTCTCAGATGCGCGAAAAACATCACTAAAATATGAGTGCAATCTTTATATTTTAACAATAAATACTTATTGAAACAATATTTTGCAAGATTCTGCCTTCTCCATTTTCCATATGTGATTACTGCGGGGACAATACTATCCAGTCCAGTGACTCAGAGCCACTCTCAAATGTGAAACACCCCTTCGGGGGAGCATCCTCTGGTGAGTGGTTTGACATACGGGGAATGCACAGTGTGAATCGCCTGCACAGAAGTCATTATCGGTGTGCAGATCAACATATAACCACGTGGTGTTTGTTCTTGGCCAACATATTAAGGACTTTTTATCATCACTTCAGCACAATATATAAGCACTAGTCACTTTTATTGGAATTTTATGTTTATTACACTAATATGTTCCGTGTCACGCATACTTTAAACTTCTTGTATGAATTTCCTTAATCTATTTGTTTCAAAATCAGTTTTATATCGATCACCTGATTAGCACATTTTAAAAATATATTTTTTGTACAGACATTTTTGCATAATTTTCTAGATCGAATATATGCACTTTATTCACATTAATTCATCACCTATTGAGTTGTATTGATCATATGCTTTAGCAACATATATATTTACTTTTATTCTTACACCATACCGTTGCCTACCTCAACTACACAGATTGTATATTATATATTTTTTATATTCACTCCTCATATGCTAGAAAGTTTATAGGAAGATTTCATGTTCTAAACATATAACCTCTATACCCATCCCATACTGTTTAGTAAACTGAATTAAAAATATACATGTACTGAGCAGTGCCATATCTATCATAATCTGACCATATAGAAACATATGTCCTGGCATCTAGATGGCATTCGTGTAAAAAATGTTGACTTCTTGTTTGAGACTGCACTTTTATTTCTAGTGTTTGGTTATCACTAACTGACAGCTATTCCTCTGCAGGCACCCAGCAGTTTGCTGGAGGCACTTGAACAGCACTTGGCATCCCTTGAAGGTAAAAAGACAAAGGAACTGTCAGCTGCTAGCAGGTGAGTTGCACTGTAACAAAGTCTGATTGGTCATTAAAATTTATGTTGAGTTCTGTTGACTACAATAAAATCCCTTCTAGGAGTCAGATATTCAACTGTCTTAAACTGGATTCACACCTATGCATTTTTAGTGCTTTTTGCATTTTGCAGATTTGAACTACAGTCCATTTAACATGGTTTCCTATAGAACACGTTCTGTAGTGCAAATCTGCAAAATGGAAAAAGCACTTAAAATGCATAGGTGTGAATCCAGCCTTAGGCCTCATTTACGTTTGTTTTTAGAGGTGATAAATGCATGCAGTTGAGCCACATTTTTACTGCCCCATCCGCTCCCCTTAAGCTGCAAAGGCAGCAGGTGGGGGCATACACATGCCGCAGCAGCTGCAGTGCTTTTCAAATATTCTCCCCCTTTGCAGGTCACCTTTCAAACACCCACAACTGCATGCTGTGAGAAGGTGACAAACCAGGTGATGTCAAATGTACTCTAAAGAGTGATCTGTGGTGGATGCAGATAATGCAAGCGTAAACAAGTCCTTAAAGTGGTTGTAAAGGTAAAAGGTTTTTTTACCTCATACAGTTGTGCTCATAATCGCCGATTATGTACGGCGATTCGTGGAATAGAGCCACACTGCAGCAGTAAATATACTGCGCGCGGTTGGGAACCGGTTAAGGTAAAAAGATCTTTCAGTGGTAGCGGAAACCCCCCCCCCAAATACCAGAGCCAGATCTTGATCCAGCGCTGTTCTGTCTCTAGGCTTGGCTGAACGTGTGGGAGCCAACGGCTCCTGCTGCTGTTAGTCAAAACCTCTGAGCAGGGGGCAGGGCCTAGCCGTACTGTGTGTCTTAATAGATGCACACAGCCCAGCTCGGGATCAAGCCCACACACATTCCCCTATAGCAGGTGTGGGACCCCAAAAGAGGAGGTTGAGGGCTGCTTTTTGTAAAACCATTTCACAGAGCAGGTAAGTGTACAGGATTTGTTAAAAAGAAAACAAAAAATAGTTTCCGTGGAACTACAAGTCTCAGCCTTACAAGCGCTTATGACTTCTGTCATGGAAGTCCATATTTTCTGGTGAGTGCGTTAATAAGAGGAGGGGAGCACCCCACAGCACTAGCCCCCACTGATGGTTTACGAGCACCTGGCACTTTATAAGCACAATAATTAAGAAGATACCATCTCTGGTATTTGATATTTTTACATTGATGAACTATTTTTACATATTTTTATATTTCTACATTGATGAACTATTTTGATGATGAACTTCATGTTGATGAACTCTTGGCATTAACTGTTTGCTGGTTGTCACCTAAGGATGAGATCCGGACCATTACTACCTTCAGTTTGTATTGATGACCTAACAATTTTACCATTGATTTGATTGTGTCATAGACGTCGCTTAGATCACTCATTTATTTTTATATTGATATGTCATATATATTTATTTTATTTATTCTGATTAATTTAATTGATCTGTTACGTATTGCACTTCACATTTGATATTTATACCCACCAGAAAGAGCGCTCTGACACCGACTTCTACATATTTAAAGGCACATACACCTTTTGAGAGCAGCAACTTTCTGTATCACCACATCAGTGGTTAATCTGATTTATTTTATTTTATTTACACTTTATTGTTCATCCATAAGCGCAGGACAATGACCCTTATTTAGGATCACATATATCATCTTCTTAGAAACCGAAAGTATTTTACAACCTTAAACAGGACCGCAGGAGACGTGAAGCCGCCGGCTTCCTGGATTGCCGGCCGTGTCATTCACTGGACCTGCAGCACTTTGCTGTATGTCTTACCCCTTGGCCCAGGATGGGATGTTGGATGAACGGTCACGTTCCACAGCACGTCGGGAGAACCCGCCGCTGGTGTGCAGGGAGAACTATTGGTCCCCGGCTGTGTTGTAGGTGAGAGCCTTGGGAGGAGGTAAGGCGGACCAGCAGTCTTTGCTCTCACGTAGATCAGACGAAAGCTGTATCCAAATACGAGACGTGACGGGAGGTAGCCAATGGCTGCAAGCCGCCTCGTGGAGCTTCCGTCCCCGTCAGTGGTCACATGGGGTGGAAGCTCGATGGTCCCCGGGCCCCCCTGCACCATACTCCTTGTTGATGGCTTTGCCAAGGGGTTGGGATGCTTCACCTCCAGCTTCCGGCTCCCAGTTTTGTGCATGGTCAGCTGTTCCACCCCATGTGACCACTGACGGGAACGAAAGCTCCACGGGGCGGCTTGCAGCTATCGGCTACTTCCCGATACATCTTGTATCTGGATACAGCTCCCGTCTGATCTACGTAAGAGCGAAGACGGCTGGTTTGCCTTCCCTCTTCCCCCGGCTTTCAGCTTCAACACCACCGGGACCAGGAGTGCTCCCTGCACACCAGCGGCGGGTTCTCCTGCCGTGCTGTGGAAAGTGACCGTTCATCCAACATCCCATCCTGGGCCAAGGGGTCAGACATAAAGCACAATACTGGGGGTCCAGTGGATGACATGGCCGGCAATCCAGGAAGCCGGCGGCTTCTCATCTCCTCGGAGGTCTCCTGTGGTCCTGTTTAAGGTTGTAAAATACTTTCTTTTTACGGTTACTGCTTGGTTGGCTACATTACCATGCAAGATGCCAGAGTACAATGGTGTTTTTTTTAAAGGATAATGTGTTATTTTTTTTTTTTTAATCTTTATTTAAAGACTGTTTTTACAGGGTTAACCCATTGGCCTCATACACACGGGCGTTGACTTCGTGTATCTGAGCTGTTTTTACAGCTTAAGAATGCCTCTCCATGTTATTCAATGGCCTCATACACACGCTGACGATTTTGAGCTCTAAATGGCGTTGGCGTTCTTAAGCTGTGAAACAAACGCAGGACCAGCGTGTTCGGAAGCTGCAGCACTAGAGCTCTTTTGATGCTGAGCCGGCAAAACGCACAAAAACGCGGCTTAACGTTGTATACACAGCATTAAGCCTCGTCAGGCGGTTCTCTGCCTCTATTCAAAAATCAATGGTTCCCTATAGAAGCCCATTGATTTGAATAGAAGCCACACCAGAAGTCGTATCATGATGATCCGACTTGCGGTGCGACTTGTGTGCTGAGGATCTTGAAGGGTAAGCCCGCAAAAAATGGAAAAAAAAATATGTTGGTGTGGAGTCGTCGTGTC
>BLSH010365564.1:432509-462400 GCA_018402905.1 Glandirana rugosa
TCGCTGCGTCACGGCTTAGCGTTTTTCCCGAGGCCAGGATTTCGACCTTTAGGAAGGCCCCGACTTCACCAATTAGAGGAGAAGAGTTCTCTCTTATTTAAGTCAAGGAGATTAGAAAGGAGTATCGACTCGAGGAGGTACGGAGACTAGTCAAACCAACGGGAAGAGGCGTGTAAGAGGTCAAGGGGCTATAGGAAAAACTCTTGACCACGGGTTTTGACTTGACGTATAAGGTCTACTCCAGAATGCTTATTAAACATGTCCCCGTTTTATTACAGAGAGAGAGAGAGACCTCAGGTATGGAGAGAATTATGTTCTTTCCTGAAACGAGCGAAACCTTTGGTGTCGAACTGTAACGGATCATAAGCTTAATAATGGCATGCAATGTCAAGCTGTGGTTTCCAAAGCGAGCAAAGTCCTTTCTTGTATTAAGAGAGGTATGGACTCCAGAGAGAGAGAGAGACATTATTTTGCCCCTGTACAAATTATTCGTAAGACCTCATCTGGAATATGCAGTTCAGTTTTGGGCACCAGTTCTCAAAAAGGATATCGGGGAACTGGAGAATGTGCGGAGAAGGGCAACCAAACTGATCAGAGGCATGGAGGAGCTCAGCTATGAGGAAAGATTAGAGGAACTGAATTTATTCTCTCTTGAGAAGAGGAGATTAACCACTTCAGCCCCGGAAGGATTTCCAGCTTTAGGACCGGAGCCCTTTTTGCGATTCGGCACTGCGTCGCTTAAACTGAAAATTGCACGGTCGTGCGACGTTGTACCCAAACTAAATTTGCGTCCTTTTTTCCCCACAAATAGAGCTTTCTTTTGGTGGTATTTGATCACTGCTGCGTCATTTCTGATCGCCGCTATAAACAAAAGAAGAGCGACAATTTTGCAAAAAAAAAAAACAAATTTCTTACTTTTTGCTAAAATACAAATCCAAAAAAAAAAATATAAAAAAACATTTTTTTTCATCGGTTTTGGCCGATTTATATTCTTCCTCATATTTGTGATAAAAAAAATCGCAATCGGCGTTTATTGATTGGTTTGCGCAAAAGTGGTCGCGTTTACGGATGATGAGAATTCATTTTTGGGGTTTTAATTTTTTTTACTATTAATGGCGGCGATCTGCGATTTTTAGCGGTACTGCGATATTTCAGCGGACATGTTGGACCATTTTGACACTTTTTTGGGACCATTGGTATTTATACAGTGATCAGTGCTATAAAAATGCACTGATTACTATGTAAATGCCATTGGCAGTGAAGGGGTTAACCTGCAGGGGGCGCTCTAAGGGTTAACTATGTTCCCTGGGCATGTTCTAACTGTGGGGGGACTGCCCTAGCTGGGGAAGGGAAGTGGTCACAGCCTCCATGTACAGGAAGGCTGTGATCACAGCCCTTCCCCCTTCACAGAACAGAGGTCCGTGTTTACATACACGGACCTCCGTTCTTTCACTCGGGGGGGGCATCGCGGGTAGCCGGCGGCAATCAAGGCCGCCGCACCCGCTCCCTGGCCCACCCCGAACACAGTGAGCGCGCGGGCGCGCCTCCGGGGGCGCGCGCGCTCACTTTGCGCGATCTGGCGTCCGCCGTCATATGACAGCGATTCGCCTTACAGAGCCACTTTGCCGCCGTCAAATGCCGATCGGCGGTCGGCAAGTGGTTAAGGAGGGATATGATCAACCTGTACAAATACATAAGCGGTCCAGGTAGTGATCTTGGTGTTGCGTTATTGACTTTAAGGTCATCATGGAGGACAAGGGGGCACTTTTTATGTCTAGAGGAAAAAAGATTTCATCTCCAAATACGGAAAGGTTTCTTCAGTTAGAGCTGTGAAAATATGGAATAGACTCTCCCCAGATGTGGTTTTGGCCAGCACGGTAGATTGCTTTAAAAAAGACCGGATTTTTTCTTGAATGTACATAACTGGCTTCTAACATTTATAGGAAAGTTGATCCAGGGAAAATTCGATTGCCTCTCGGGGGATCAGAAAGGAATTTTTTCCCCCGCTATAGCAAATTGGATCATGCTTTGCTGAGGTTTTTTACCTTCCTCTGGTTCAACTGTGGGTAAAGGATTGTGTATATGGGATTGTATGGTTATGTATATTACTCTTACGTTCACTGACAGACACAGCCCTTCATTAGACAAGTGGGGTTATGCTCATATCACTAGGAGTAGACTAGGCAAAATAAAACAAAAGCATAGGTTGGCCCCTCCCAGGGGGCGTCCTCACCCTAGCATATAACCCCCTACTAGACAATAGCATATCAGTTTTTAATTGCCTAGTGCAAGGAGTAGACCTGGTTCCCTATGGGATCTGCGGGCTTCTGAGGTTTTTTCTGATCAAGACTACTATCAAGAAGCTGGCTGGTGGTATAGAGGATATCTAGAATCCAAAAACTTTCCCCAGTCCGGCCAACGTCTGTGCGAGCTACCCTTAGCGGGGGCACGCCACATAGCGCCCGTTCCGTGCGGGCGGCCAGTGGCTAATCCCACTAGAGCCCAGTGACTGGTTCTGTTCCGGTCCAGTGGCCTGGCCAGCAGCATTCCTCTCTGTGGGGAGGTAAGTCTGCGCCGGGTGGCTACCCGCTGCGCCCGTCGGATTGGTGAGTGGACCCCTCTTCCATCCTAGGGGCACGGAGAGTGGGCACCTGGGCAGCTTTTAAGGTAGCCGGCCGGTGGGGGCCTGTTAGTGGGGACGCATCTGGGGTGCATCATCCCCTTCCACCCCCCCGCAGTACCGCACCCTGCACTGACCGTTCGGAGCACTGCATTCGGCGGTTCGCCGCCATTCGGTGTGGATCACCGCTCGTTCGTCCGCGGACCGCGCCATTTTGCCGTAAGCTCGGCTTGTGTTGATGGCAGTGGCCATTGTTTTGTGGCCCATCCGGTTTTCAGCCTGTCCTCTGGCGTCCCCAGTGGTCGTTCTCGGTATTACGGGAAGGGGCAGAAGCACTTCCGCTTTCGCTTGGACAACGTGGCTGACAGACGCGGCGGTGCAGGCTCTTGAAGTGCAGTGGTTTTTTGTCATTGCTCATTCCGGTCACAGCGCTGAGGCATTAAAACAGCAATTATAGCTGTCTCTCCCTGGTTGCTGGTAGCGGTGTGTGCAATCCTCCCGGGTCTCCCTGGCTGATTGGTGGGGTAGAGGTGGTGGTCACGCAGTGGGGGTGCCGGAAGTCTGGGATGTCAGAGGCCGGCAGTGCTATGGCAGGGGTACCTGCGGAGCAACAGTCCATGCCGCGGACCCTGGTGTCCTTGGAACAGCTGAGGGCCGTATTTGGGGAATTCTTTCCCCGGGCGGGGGACCCAACTCCGGGGGGCCCCAAAAATGGCCACCCCCCCCCCGTCATTTCTTCGGGGGAGGATTTGGAACCAGAAAGCGCCTCGGTGGTCATAGGAACCCCCGTGGAGCTATCAGAGGGTGAACTGATACCCTCAGACGGCGAAGGTGATCAGGGGGCTCCATTTTCGCGCGACAGAGCGATAGTGGCCGCTCTGATCATTGATATCCGCGACTCCATGCGGCTGGACCAAGCAGGGGAGTCGCCTGAGTCCGCATATATTTGTGGGTCGCTTAAACCCCCTAGATCCCCTAGGGCCTACCCTTATGATCGGGTTTTTGAACGAGCGGTGTTCAAGGAATGGCTACGGCCGCAGAGTTCCTTTGCTTTACCCAAAAGCTTTGCTGTTCGCTACCCCTTTGAGGATAGCTTTAATAAGAGATGGGCTTCCCCAGCAGTGGACCCACCGGTGGCCCGTCTAAATAAGGCGACGACCATTCCCTTGGAGGGGTCTCTGTCTTTTAAAGAGGCGGATGATTGCTGCACGGAGGCAGTGTCTAAAGCACTGTTGGCTGGGTCAGCCATGCGGCCAGCTCTGGCGGCTGCTATGGCGGCGCAATCTCTTCACGAGCACGCTACCACATTACACTCCGGGTTAACTTGTGAGTGTGCACAGGCTGAGGTGCAACGCGCACAACACTTGGAAGAGGGTCTCCGCTACATATGCGATACTGCATTGGACCTGCTTCCCATACCATCAAAAATGTCGGTTTTTTCAATTGTTATCAGGCGGGTGCTGTGGCTCCGCTCTTGGTCAGGCGACCAGGCTTTCGAAGAAAGCTCTTACAGATCTTCCCTTTCAGGGAGGGCGTCTGTTTGGCCCACAGTTGGATGAAATCATTAAGGATTTTACGGGAGGGAAGAGTACTTTCCTTCCTGAGCCAAAACGGGGGGATTTTCGCCGTAGGCAGGGCCCTGTTTCTTCAGGTCAGAAGAAGTTTTTTTCGTGCACCCAGCTCAGCGGGTAAGGGCTTCAAGGACGGTAAGGCTACCGCTGGGCCCAGTAAAAGGCCCTGGCAACATAAGTCCCAAAAGACGAAGGATAAGTCAACCTCCGCATGATGGGTTACCCCCGCCCGACTCTCGGGTGGGGGACCGGTTGCTGGGGTTCGCAGACAGATGGACTGCCCGCATCACCGATCGTTGGGTGCTGGAGGGGGTGACCTCCGGGTACAGGATAGATTTCATCTCTCTACCCCCAGAAAGGTTCTTCCCTTCGAACTTAAGACTCCCTCAGGGGCGTCTGGAGGCGTTTCTGGGCGCCATTCGGCTGCTGGCTGAACAGGGGGTAATTGTACCGGTACCCATGATGGAAAGGTTTCACGGGTTTTACTCAAACCTCTTTGTGATGCCCAAAAAGGGCGGTGTCAGGCCAGTTCTGGACCTGAAGGCACTAAACTGCTTTGTAAAACAAAGAGATTCAGGATGGAGTCCATCCGCTCGGTCGTGGCCGCCCTGCACCAAGGGGAATTCATGGCGTCCCTGGATATCAGGGACGCGTATCTCCACGTTCCAGTTTATCACAGTCACCAGTGTTTTCTATGCTTCGCAGTGGGAAATCTGCATTACCAGTTTGTGGCACTTCCCTTCGGTCTGGGTTCGTCTCCCTGAGTGTTCACCAAGGTGGTGGCCCCGATGCTGGCGCTGTTAAGACAGAGAGGTATTGCGGTGGTAGTGTACCTCGACGATTTACTCCTGAGAGCAGAGTCAGCTGCGGCTCTGAAGGAGAACGTGATAATCACAGTGTCCACGTTAAAAGAATTCGGTTGGCTGATCAACCTGCAGAAGTAATCGTTGACTCCATCCTGCCGGCTGGAATACCTGGGTCTGATTCTGCACACGGTGCAGGCAAGGGTGTTTTTACCGCCGAACAAGCTCTTGACACTACAGGCAGCAGTGCGAACCCTGTTATCACGCCAGTGCTCCTCCTTATGGTTCTGTATGCGAGTGTTGGGGCTTATGGTGTCGACTTTCGAAGTGATACCTTACACCCAGAGTCACACTCGGCTCCTGCAGAAGGCGGTTTTGTCGCAATGGGACAAATCTCCCCTGTCCCTAGACAGACTGATCAGGTTGGACCATCAGTCCCGAGGATCCTTGATTTGGTGGATTCGGGCTCCGGCCCTAAAGTTGGGAAAATGTTTTCTCCCCCTCACTTGGTCGATAGTAACGACAGATGCCAGCCTATCAGGCTGGGGAGGGGTCCTGGGTCAGTTCTCTGCCCAGGGTCGTTGGTCAGTTCAGGAAGCTTGCCTTCCGATAAATGTACTGGAACTGAGAGCGATCAGGCTTTGTCTGTCCCGTTGGTCGGCAAGGCTGCGAGGCCTCCCGGTCCGGGTTCAGTCGGACAATGCCACGGCTGTAGCATATGTGAACCATCAGGGCGGGACAAGAAGCTCGGCAGCAGCCGCGGAGGCGGCGCTGATCCTTTTGGTGGGCAGAACTTCACGTGCCGGCTCTTTACGCGATCTACATTCCAGGTGTGGAAAACTGGCAGGTGGACTTTCTCAGCTGCCGGACTCTGGATCAGGGGGAATGGTCCCTACATCCAGAAGTGTTCCACCAGATTTGCCTCAAGTGGGGCACGCCAGAGGTGGACCTCATGGCCTCCAGGTTCAATCACAAGGTACAGACCTTTGTGTGCAGAACAAGAGATCCATTGGCGGTCGCCTCGGACGCACTGGTAGCACCCTGGGGTCGGTATCGGCTACTGTACGTCTTTCCTCCTCTGTAGCCTCTACCGCGGGTTCTGCGCAGGGTAGAAGCAGAAGGAATGCCGACAATCCTGGTAGCTCCGGATTGGCCTCGGCGTCCTTGGTACGCCAACATGGTGCGGATGGTGGCAGATGTTCTGTGGCGTCTTCCGATTCGCGGAGACCTACTGTCTCAGGGACCCATCTTGCACCCTGCTTTACCCTCGCTGGCTTTGACGGCTTGGCTATTGAGTCCCAGGTGTCGAGGGATAGGGGTGTCTCGGACTCCGTGATCCCTACTATGATTGAAGCACGTAAGATTTATCATAGGACCTGGAAGGCCTATATTGCCTGGTGCGAGGCAGGGGTTGGAACCCCCGCTCTTATACAGTGTCCAGGGTACTGACTTTTTTACAGCAGGGACTGGGCAAGAACCTGGCGTTGAGTACGCTTAAGTGTCAGATTTCGGCCCTGGCGGTTCTTTTTCAACGGCCCTTGGCATCACATTCGTTGATCCGTACATTTGTACAGGGTGTACATCATGTGGCTCCTCCGATATGGCCGCCTCTGGCGCCATGGGATTTGAATCTGGTGCTTTCTGTGCTTCAGAAGCCACCATATGAGAAGATCAGGGACATTCCCTTGCAACTATTGTTGCAGAAAGTGGCTTTTCTGGTGGCTGTTACATCCGCTAGGCGGGTGTCTGAGTTGGCAGCCTTATCCTGCAAGTCTCCTTACTTGGTCCTTCATAAGGACAAAGCGGTTTTGCGACCTACCCCTTCTTTCCTTCCGAAGGTGGTTTCTTCTTTTCATTTGAATGAGGATATTGTGCTTCCCTCATTGTGCCCGCACCCGTCGCATCCCAAGGATTTTGAACTGCATTCTTTGGATGTGGTGAGGGCTTTGCGGGTATATTTGTTTTCTACAGCTTCCTTTCGGAAGTCTAATTCTTTATTTGTGCTGATGGAAGGTTCGCGCAAAGGCATGGCGGCCTCGTCCGCTACCATTTCTCGTTAGATTAGGAAGACCGTGACTCATGCATGTGAGGTTCGGGGCAAGGTTCCCCCTTTTCCAGTCACGGCTCATTCCACCAGGGCAGTTAGTACTTCCTGGGATTTTAGACACCAGGCCTCGGTGTCCCAGGTGTGCAAAGCGGCTACTTGGGCCTCAGTGCACACGTTTACAAAGTTGATATTTCAGCATCGGCGGATGCTGCTTTTGGCCGCAAAGTTTTGCAAGCGGCAGTATAGGCGAGACTGGCGCCACCTGAGAGGGTTTTTTTTGTTGGGTACAGTTGTTATAGTTGCCTGCCCCTCTTGATTGACACAGCTTTGGGACATGCCCACTTGTCTAATGAAGGGCTGCATCTGTCAGTGAACGTAAGAGTAAAAGGGATTTTATTATAACTTACCGTAAAATCCTTTTCTCCGAGTTCACTGACAGACGCAGCACCCACCCCTCTGTTGAGTTTGTACGGCTTGTTACAAACTGATATGCTATTGTCTAGCAGGGGGTTATATGCTAAGGTGAGGACGGCCCCCTGGGAGGGGCCAACCTATGCTTTTATTTTATTTTGCCTAGTCTACTCCTAGTGATATGAGCATAACCCCACTTGTCTAATGAAGGGCTGCGTCTGTCAGTGAACTCCGAGAAAAGGATTTTACGGTAAGTTATAATAAAATCCCTTTTTTTTCTTTTGTTTATTGGTTGAACTAGATGGACTTGTCTTTTTTCAACCTGACTAACTATGTTACTATGTAATGCTTTATAGATGTAATGAATATAATAATTGCCTGACTTTATCTGGCTTCAATACTTAGTCCCTTTTTCTATACTTGTTCCAGGTTAGTGAGTCAAATGCGAGGTAACTAGCATTTTCAGGAGAGGTCAGCAATGGCAGGTTTCATGTCTCATATCAATTGTTTATCTGTTCTATATTTAATACCGATTAACGTGTGTTACATTTTTCCACTATGACATGATCATATCTCTATTCTTTAATGAGTAATACCAGATATGGCATTTTTACATAGTTACATTGGTCTAGCTTGGACCAATGTAATAATCCATATACCATACCTGTGGGATCCCTCTAGAAGCTGGAAATCACTATAGTAGACATTGCTACTTCCATAATCTCTTCTTGGCAAGGGCAGCATTCAGAGATTGCTTTGCATTTTCTCAGTGAATGCAGTGTTCTCTGATTGGACAAAGTAGAGAGACGGTACGGTGACATCATATTCTTCACCTCATCCAATTTTCGAATGCTTTACATTCCTTGAGAAAATGCAAAGCATGCAGAGCGGCTGACCACCTGAGTTTAGAATACAGCAGGGCAGCTGCCCGGAAGCTAGTGGAGATCACTGGAATAGCCCTTTTTACTACAGTGATTTCCAGCTTAGGGAGGGATCCCACAGGTCCAAGCTGGACCACTGTAACTAGGCATAAAATGCAATACCTGGAATTCTTTTAGTTTATGGATGGGAGGGCTGATATAGACTGAGTCAACTATAAAGGTGCTGCAAAACTATAAGTGAAGACTTATTAGGTGATCTGATCTGGCTTTACATGATTTGGAGTTGGTAAACAGATGTTCATAAAGTGATGTTTCCTGTTTTGACTACAGTTTTTTATTGTTACAAACTTAAGTTATTCTAAATCCTTACACTTGATTTAATATGCATTGCTATGTAATTTCATATTTTCTAATCACATCAATATCATTCAGTTACATGATATTTTGTGTTCAATGCTGTGCAGTCAATACCTAAATTTGTCCTTTTTCAGCATGCCCAACCTTAGCAGTGATCTGTTCGACCTGCAACCAGCATTCGTGCCGACTGTACAGAGTACACCTGCCATTGCAACGTCTGTAAATAGCACATGGGGAGGTAAGGTTATACATTCCTCTAAAGTAGCCATATAATTGTTCTAATTTATTTGTAAAAGATTTTGTGATATAGAGACACGCGCACACACAGCAGGGTTTCCATTTGTCAGTAAATTCACAGACCGTTTGTGAAATCCATGATTTACATCTATCTGTAAAATATCCATTACTGACGTACAGTCTGCATGTCTGTAATGGACATTCATGGATTTCACGAACATTCCGTGAATTTACTGACAGTTGGCAACCCTGACACACTGCTATCCATTCTTCTTATACTAAAAAGTAGCCTTTTTACAGGTCTCCGTAGCTGAACCTGAATTTTGCACATACAGGTGAATGAGACAGAGTAGTGACTCATCCCCTCCCACCTCTCTTCTGTTGTAGTCCGAACAAAAGTTAAGAAGGGGTTCTGGATAAGAAAGTTTTGGTTGGTCAGTCAGATTACACAAGAGCACAAAGGCTCCAATACAGCTGCCCTCTACATAACAGGGGCACCCCTTGAAAAAGGGGGCAACTATAGTTGAGAATTTTTACGTTTTTATACGTCTAATGAGAGCGCCAAACAAATGTCCAAGAGTCCAAAATCTTGGAGGGCCCAGGAAATTCCTCCTTCAGGTGCTTGGTGCTGAACTTGATAGGACTATTAAGATGGCACAATCACCAGGGACAACCATAATGTAAAAGTTACATGACAACTGGAATCTGTGTATCAGCAGAACCTCACTGCTATTCTAATTTGAGTCCTCCACAGGGTTAGTCAGAGGACATAGCTTTGGTGTTCTCTTTCTTTAAAAAAAGTATACGCTATTTTCATGGATGCACCCTGTATTAAATGTTTTTTTTTTGGGAAAGATTCTATAAATGGAAAAAAAAATGAAAGCATCAGTTTGTAAAACTTAAAATAAAACTGACCCCTTAAATTGTCATAGTTTCCACATTAAAGTTTGTGTGGTTCTGGAAATAAGCAATATATTAAAATGTATAAATATGTAAGTTGCAGTGGGTAAAAAAAGTATTGAACACATCACCATTTTTCTAGGTAAACATTATTATTATACAGGATTTATATAGCGCCAACTGTTTATGCAGCACAACGTTAGGGCAAATAGTACACTTACAATACAATTCAATAAAGGAAGGAATCAGAGGGCCCTGCTCGTTAGAACTTTCAATCTAATATATTTCTAAAGGTGCTATTGACATTAAATTTTCACCACATGTCGGTAACAACCCATGCAATCCATACATACAAAGAAACCAAAACAAATAAGTTCAGAAATTATGTGTTATTTAAAAGGAATGACACAGGGAAAAAGTATTGAACAGGCTAACTGAAATTTATTTAACCACTTAAGCCCCGGAAGTATTTGCCCCCTTAATGACCAGGCCATTTTTTGTGATATGACACTGCGTCGCTTTAACTGACAATTGCGCGGTCGTGCGACACTGTATCTAAAAAAAATTGACGTCCTTTTTCCCACAAATCGAGATTTATTATTGTGGTATTTCATCACCTCTGCGTTTTTTTTTTTTTTTTGCGCTATAAACAAGGCGACAATTTTGAAGAAAAAAAAAGTTTCTACTTTTTGCTATAATACATATCCAAAAAAATTATAAAAAAGCAAATTCATTCATCATTTTAGGCCGATATATATTCCTCTACATATTTTTGGTAAAGAAAATCGCAATAGGCGTACATTGATTGGGTTGCGCAAAAGTTATTGCGTCTACAAACTATGGAATAGATTTAGGGACTTTTTTTTTTTTCACTGGTAATGGCGTCAATCTGCAATTTTCAGCGGGATTGCGATATTGCGGTGGACAAATCTAACCACAAATGACACTTTTTCGGGACCAATGACGTTATTACATTGATCCGTGCTATAAAAGTGCACTGATCAATGTAATAAGGACCCGGGCAGGGAAGAACTTAAACA
Organism: Glandirana rugosa; assembly: GCA_018402905.1. Lineage (NCBI taxonomy): Eukaryota > Metazoa > Chordata > Amphibia > Anura > Ranidae > Glandirana > Glandirana rugosa. The sequence goes on from BLSH010365564.1 coordinate 443,377, forward strand.
CTAGGGGGCGATCAAGGGGTTAACTGTGGTCCCTACGTGTGTTCTACCTGTAGGAGGGATGGGCTGGCAGGGACATGACAGAGATCGCTGTTCCCGATGACTGGGAACAGTAGATCTCTGTCATGTCCCCTGTCAGAGCTGGGATCCGCCTTGTTTACATAGATAGGTCCCGTTCTACCTCTGTACAAGGCGAACGCGGGTCGCCGGCGGAGATAGAGTCCGCCCGACCCGTAAGCGCGCTTCCGCAGCGGGCGCGCGAGCCGCCATACAGCGTTTTGCACAGGAGAGCCGACTTGCCTCCGTATAACAGCTGGTCGGCAAGTGGTTAATACTTCGTACTAAATCCTTTGTTGGTAATGACAGCTTCAAGATGCCTCCTGTATGGAGAAACTAGTCGCATGCATTGCTCAGGTGTGATTTTGGCCTATTCTTCCACACAGTCTTCAAATCTTGAAGGTTCCATGGGGCCTCTTCTATGAACTCTGATCTTTAGTTCTTTCCATAGATTTTTACTGGATTCAAGTCATATGATTGGCTGGGCCATTCTAGCAGCTTTATATTCTTTCTTTTTTTTTTTTAACCAATTGAGGGTTTCCTTGGCTTTGTGTTTGGTATACACACAACTTTACACATAAGTTTATTTCTGAACTTATTTATTTTGATCATTGTCTTGCTGAAATGTCCACCCTCGTTTCATCTTCTTCAACTTTGTAGATGGCAGCAGATTTTCATCAAGAATGTCTTGGTACATTTTTCCATTCATCCTTCCTTCAATGAAATAAAGTTTGCCAGTACCGTATGCTGAAAAACAGCCCCACACCATGATGTTGCCACCTCCAAACTTCACTGTTGGTATGGTGTGTTTTGGGGTGATGTGCAGTGCCATTTGACCTCCAAACATGGTGTGTATTATGACATCCAGAGAGTTAAATTTTGGTCTCATCTGACCAGACTATATTCTCCCAGTATTTCACAGGCTTGTCTAAATGGTATGCAGCAAACTTTAAACAAGCTTCAACATACTTTTTCTTTAGCAATGGAGTCCTGCGTGGTGAGCATGCATACAGACCATGGCAGTTGAGTGCATTACTTGTGTTCTTTGGAACAATAGTGCTTGCTAATTCCAGGTCTTTCTGATGCTCTCCACAAGTGGTCATTGACTCGTTGGACAACTCTCCTGATAATTATTTTCAGATAAATCTGTTCGAAATCTTGCGAGGAACACCTGGCCGTGGCTGGTTTATGGTGAAATGATGTTATGGCCACAATATTATGGCCCCAACAGTGCTCACTGAAATATTCAGATATTTAGAAATCCTTCTGTAACCAATGTCATCAGTATGTTTTGCAACAATATGGTTTGCAAAGGTCTTGGTAGACCTCTTTGCTTTTACACATCATGAGATGCTTCTTGTATGACACCTTGTTAATGAGACCCCTTTTTATAAGCCATCAGTTGAGACTGAACCAGTTGATAATATTTACACTGACAAGGGGCAGGATTGCTTTCTAATCACTGATTCACTGGTTTCAGCTGGTGTCTTGGCTTTCTATGCCTTTTTGCATCTCCCTTTCTTCATGTGTTCAATACTTTTTCCTTGTGTCATTCCATTTTTATTACACATAACGTAAAGTGATTGTAAAGTCGCATTTTTTTTTCTATAAAAATAACATACATGTTATGCTTACCTGCTCTGTTGCAGCTTACCTGCTCCCTGTTGAGTGCCCCCACAGCAAGCAGCTTGCTATAGGGGCAGCTGGGCTGCAGCTCCGCGTGTCTGGCCCCGCCCCCTCTTTCCTGGTTGGCTAACTGACTTTGACAGCAGCGGGAACCAATGGCACCGCTGCTGTGTCTCAACCAGTCAGGAGGGAGAGTACCGGACGGCCGAGACACTCGTGTACATCGCTAGACAGAGATGGGGCTCCAGTAAGTATTAGGGGGGTCGAGGGGGGCTGCTGCACACAGAAGGCTTTTTATCTTAATGCATAGAATGCATTAAAATAAAAAGCCTTCTACCTTTGCAACCACTTTAATTTCTGAGTGTATATATTTTGATTTTTTTTTTTTTTTGTACGTATAGATTGCATGGGTTGCTATCGAGGTGGTGGAAATTTCATGTCAATAGCACCTTTAGAAATCTATTTACCTAGAAAAATGGTGACTTGTTCAATACTTTTTTTACCCACTATATGTTATGTTTTTCTATTGGTTGAACTTGATGGTCTTGTGTCTTATTTTTACCTATGTAACTACAGTATGTAAATATACCTTTGAAAGGGTTTGTTATATCTGTTTTAAAGAGGAATTAAACCCAGATAGGGTTTACTTCCTCTACATACACCAGTAAATTAGAAGCACAATGGGCTACTATGCATCGCATAGTAACCCATTATGTGCCACTTACCTGCAAACGAGTCCAGCGCTGTCCCCTGTGCTGGCCGCATCCATCTTCTGCCCCTCTTCCTCCCGGGGCCGCGACTCCGGCTCTGTAACTGACCGGAGTTGCGTGACGTCACTCCCGCGCGTGGGAGTCACTGGTCACGGCACAGTGTCAGTGGAGAAACGGCACGGATGCCGTTTCTTCACAGTGCATGTGCTGAAATGACGTTGGCACATGCAGAACACTGCATATCTCCTGAACCGTGCAGGTTTGGGAGATATGCAGGGCACCTACAGGTAAGCCTTATTCTAGGCTTACCTGTAGGTTAGTTTAAAGAAGTTGTCACAGGTTGACAACCACTTTAATAAGTGCAAAAAATGCAAACCTATTGATCATGTCAGAAATCCTGTGAGTTAAGCGCTAAGTTCACCTTTTGGGAAAAAATAAATGCCTTTATTATTTCTTACCATAGTAGCCTGCAAAGCATTACACCTGTGAACAGTGGCTCACGGGTGCAATGTCAGGCTACTGTAGACATACCCTACAGCTTTCAGCTCGTACCTCTGTATGGGCTGTCAGTTTGAAAGCTTTAGGGCTTGTGAATGAATTACAGGTGTGCTCATCAGCGACCTCGCAGTTTATTGAGAACAACAAGCCATCTGCTGTAGTGACAGACGGGACTTGTAGTTCTCTCATTCACCGATTCCTGAGAACGAATGATGCGGCTTTCCAGGCAGAGACCCTCACAGCTGCGCAGTTTTCAAAATGTGACAGCGAGTGCCGGTAGAGGAACCTCTGCCCTCTGTCACGGCGGGGGGCACGAGGGAGTGAGAAGGACACGTGCTGGCGCATGTTACACCCTAAGTCTTATTGACCCCATATCTCTCCATAAAGAGTACTTGTCATGCCCTATTTTTATTACAAGGAATGTTTACATTCCTTGTAATAGAAATAAAAGTGATCAAAAAAAAAATTAAGTTAAAATTAATAATAAAAAAAAAAAATTTAAAGCGCCCCCGTCCCCGTGAGCTCGCACATAGAATCGAACGCATACATAAGTCGCGCTCATATATGTAAACGGCGTTCAAACCACACGTGAGGTATCGCCGTGTGCGTAAGAGCAATAATTCTAGCATTAGTTCTCCTCTGTAAAGCCTCGTACACATGGGTGCAGCGGTTGTACAACCAAACGTCCAACTTTGGACCAAGTTAGATGTTGGCTGTTGTGTCTCGTGTACTGACATGCACTAAGCGATCGTACAACCAAGCCTAACGTAGTGACGTGTTACGAGTGTATAATGTGGAAGTTCAGGTGCATGTGATTTGTGAATTAGGAACATAGATTTCCCAGAACGGACACTTCTGGGCGTTCCTGACTTGACTGAGCATGGCTGTTTTGCACGTACAGCTTTGTTGGACCAACTTCTCTGTACACGCGGTACAACAGTCGTACAACCGCTTGTTGTACAACCAAAGTTTTCTAGTCTGCTCATCCAACTTCAGTTGATACAACTGTTGTACAACGGCTGTTGTAATCGCGTATATGAACTGTCAGATGATCGTACAACAAGCTGGTTGTACGACCGTTGTACCAAAGCTTGGCGCCATTCCACGTGTGTGCACAATTTTACAGCGTGACATGTTGGGTATCTATTTAACATCATCTTTCACATTATACAAAAAAATTGGGCTAACTTTACTGTTTTGTTTTATTTTTAATTCATGAAACTTTTTTTTTTTTTGCATAAAAAAAAAAAAGTGTTTCTCTTGCGTTCACTTACAGACGCAGTCCTTCATTGACATGTGGGTTATATGCACATCCTACTAGGAGTTAACGAGGCAAATCGAGAGAAAGCAAGCTGGCCCCTCTCAGGGGGCCATCCTCTCTCTCCCATATAACCCCCTGATCTGCTTAGCATATCAGTTTTATTATGCCTAGTGCAAGGAGTTAGCTGGCTCCCTTATGGGACCTGCGGTTCATCTTTTTTGCTACTGCTTTTTTATTTTTTTCAAGCTATCTGATGAAGACTGCTATCAAGAAGCCGCCTGGGGCATAGAGGATAGTTAGAATCCTGCACTCTACCCAGCACGGCCGACCGATGCGAGCTAGTCCTAAGCCTCGGCGGGGCCTGCCGCATTGTGCCCATTCCATGCGGGCGGCCAGTGGGTGACCCCCACTTGCAGCCGGTGACTGGACTTGGTTTCTGTTCAGGGGCCTATGGCCGGCAGCATCCCTCTCCGCTATGGGAGGAAGGTCTGCGACCAGGTGGCTACCTGCTACGCCCGTCAGACTGGTAAGTGACCCACTCTCTTCTCCCCTAGGGGCGCGGAGGGGGGGTACTGGGCGTATTGTAGCGTTTTGGTCGACTGGTGGAGGGTGTTCGCTGGGCTGCGGCCCCCCTGGGTGTCCTCGCCCCCATCCTCTCCCCGCACCCCGTTCGTTCGTAACACACCTCGTGCGTTCGTACCGCCATGCAGCGATCCACTGCCATTTTGCCGTGGCCATTTTGCTAAGGATTTCCCTCTAGTGCCAGCGGCGGCCATTTTGCCGTAGTTGCGGCCTGCATGCAGGCTTTGGCCTCTTGTGGACGTTTTCGGAGGCCATATTGGATGTCCCTGGAGAAGTAAAAAACGTGCTGCTGCCGTTTTACTTCCTCTTTCGCTTGGGACAGCGTGGCTGACTACAGACAGCACAGGCTTCTTACTGGGGTCCTTAAGCACTCCTGCTAGGAGCAGCCCTTGTGGGCAAAACACCAAGTATAGCTGGGCTCTCCCTGGGGTGCTGGAAACGGTGGGTGCAGTCCTCCTGGGGTCTCCCTGGCGTTCTGTGGGGTGGCGGGGGGGGCTGCATTGTGGGGGTGCCAGGTCATTTTCTATTTTTGACTGTCAGTTCCGGTGGTACGATTGCAGATGACCCTGCAGGTCCTTCTGAGGAGGAGTCAGCGGCAGCGCAACCTGCACTGGGGACCCTGGTGTCCCTGGACCAGCTGAGAGCAGTGTTTGGGGAATTTCTTTCCCAGGTGGGGCTGAGCAGCGCTCTGGGGGCCCCTAAAAAGCATCCGCCTCCCCCTTGTTCCTCAGGGGAAGAGTTTGAACGTGAAATGGCTTCGGGGGTCACAGGGACCCCCGTGGAACTCTCAGAGGCTGAATTGGTCCCCTCGGACGGTGAAGAGGACCAGGGGGCCTCGGTTGCACGCGGAAAAGCGCTGGTGGCCGCACTGATTACTAATATCCGTGCGTCCTTGCAACTGGACCAAGCAGGGGAGTCGCAAGTGTCTGCATATGTTTGCGGGTCTGCTAGGCCACCTAGGTCGCCTAAGGCTTATCCTTATGATACATTTTTTGACCACCTGGTCTATCAGGAATGGCAGCGTCCGCAGAATTCCTTCGCCCTACCTAAACGTTTCGCTATACGATATCCCTTTGAGGATAGTTTTGTGAAGAAGTGGGCGTCCCCCGCAGTGGACCCTCCGGTGGCTCGCCTGAACAAGGCAATGACCGTTCCTTTGGAAAGGTCTCCCTCGTTTAAGGACCCAGCCGATAGGCGGACGGAGGCAGTGTCAAAGGCACTTTTCCTGTTGGCAGGATCAGCCTTGAGGCCGGCCCTGGCGGCCCAATATCTGTCTGACTGCATGGCGGAGCTGCAGAATGATTTGGACTGTGGCAGGACGCTTGAGGCGTCGCAGAAAGCAGACCATTTGTTTCAGGGTATTCGGTACCTGTGTGATGCAGCTCTGGACCTGCTTCCCATGTTGCCAAGAATGTCTGTCTGTTTTTGCAGTCATCAGACGAGTTCTCTGGTTACGTTCGTGGTCGGGTGACCACGTGTCCAAGAAGGGTCTTGCGGATATTCCCTTTCAGGGTGGTCGTTTCTTTAGGCCACAGTTGGATGAAATCATCAAGGATTTCACTGGAGGGAAGAGTACTTTTCTTCCGGGGCCCAGGCGGCGGGAGTTCCGCTGCAAGCAGGGTCCTGCCTCTTCGGGTCAGAAGAGGTTTTTTCGTGCCCCTGGCGCAGCGGGCAAGGGGTCGAGGCCCAGCAAGCCTGGCGCAGGGGCCGGTAAACGTCCCTGGCAATGCAAGAACGAAAAGACAGAGGACAAGCCCTCATCTGCATGATGGGTTGCCGCCATCCGAACTTCGGGTGGGGGGGCATCTTCTGGGGTTTGCAGACAGGTGGACTGCCCGCATTTCCGACCGGTGGGTGCAGGAAGTGGTGTCCTCTGGGTACAGAATAGAGTTCAGCACTCTACCCCCAGACAGGTTCTTCCCATCGAACTTGAGACTCCCTCAGGGGCATTGGGAGGCCCTCCTAAGGGGGTGATCGTGCCAGTACCTCAGTTGAAAAGGTTTCACAGTTTCTACTCCAACCTATTCGTGGTCCCCAAAAAAGGGGAGGGGGTCAGGCCAGTTCTGGACCTAAAGGCGCTAAACCACTTTGTGAAAGCGCAAAAATTCCGGATGGAATCTGTACGTTCGGTTGTGGCCCCCTGCACCAAGGGGATTTCATGGCGTCCCTGGATATCAGGGACACGTACCTCCATGTTCCCATCTGTCTCTGGCACGAGCGCATCCTGCGCTTTGCTGTGGGAGATCTCCATTACCAATTTGTGGCACTTCCTTTTGGTCTGGCCTCGGCTCCTCGGGTGTTCACCAAGCTGGTGGCCCCGGTGCTGGCGCTACTGAGGCAGAGAGGCATTGTGGTGGTAGCATACCTAGGCGATCTGCTCCTGAGAGCAGAGTCTGCTTCGGCTCTGGAGGAGAATGCAGCTATCCCCATGACCTCGTTAAAGGACTTCGGCTGGCTGATCAATCTGCAGAAATCGACGGTGACACTTTGCTGTCGCCTGGAATATCTGGGTCTGATTCTGGACACGGAGCAGGCGAAGGTGTTCTTACCTCCGGCCAAGTTACTGACACTGCAAGCAGCGGTGCAAACCCTGCTGTCTCGCCGGTGGTCCTCCTTACGGTTCTGTATGCGGGTATTGGGGCTCATGGTTTCAGCTTTCGAGGCAGTACCATACGCCCCAGAGTCACACTCGGCTCCTTCAACGAGCGATTCTGGCACGGTGGGACAAGTCCTTAGACCAGCTGATCAGACTGGATCCTCAGACCAGAGGGTTATTGACCTGGTGGCTTCGGGCCCCGGCTCTAACGGGAAAGTCTTTTCTTCCCCTGAATTGGTCGATAGTAACGACAGACGCCAGCCTATCGGGCTAGGGTGGGGTCCTGGGGCAGCTGTCTGCTCAGGGCCGTTGGTCGGCGCAGGAATCTCGCCTTCCAATCAATGTGCTGGAGCTGAGGGCGATCAGGCTCTGTCTCTCCCACTGGACGGTAAGGTTGCGTGGCCTCCCGGTTCGGGTTCAGTCGGACAGCGCCACGGCAGTGGCGTATGTGAACCATCAGGGCGGTACGAGGAGCTCGGCAGCGGCTGCGGAAGCTGCTCTCATTCTGTGATGGGCAGAACTTCATGTGCCAGCGATTTCGGCCATTTACATTCCGGGTGTAGAAAATCGGCAGGCGGACTTTCTCAGTCGCCAGATGCTGGATCAGGGGGAATGGTCCCTACATCCAGAAGTGTTCCGCCAGATTTGCCTCAAGTGGGGCACGCCAGATGTGGACCTCATGGCGCCCCGGTTCAATCACAAGGTAAAGACTTTTATGTGCAGGACGAGAGACCCGCTGGCGGCCGCCACAGATGCGCTGGTAGCGCCTTGGTGTCAGTATCGACTTCTGTACGCATTTCCTCCCATCAAGCTTCTACCAAGGCTGCTGCGCAGGGTGGAAGCGGCGGGGATTCCGACAATCCTGGTAGCTCCGGATTGGCCTCGGCGTCCTTGGTACGCCGACGTGGTGCGAATGGTGGCAGATGTTCCCTGGCGCCTTCCGGTGCGCGAAGATCTGTTGTCTCAGGGACCCATCTTACACCCCGCTTTACCCTCGCTGGCTTTGACGGCTTGGCTATTGAGTCCCAGGTGTTGAGGGATAGGGGTGTCTCTGATTCCGTGATCCCTACCATGCTTAAAGCATGCAAGTGTACTTTGCGCAAGATTTATCATCGCAACTGGAAGGCCTATATTGCTTGGTGCAAGGCAGGGGGTTAGAACCCCCGCTTTTATGTTGGGTGCTGGCTTTTTTGCAGCAGGGCCTGGATAAAAGGTTGACATTGAGTACTCTCAAGGGTCAGATTTTGGCTCTAGCTATTCTCTTTCAGCGGTCTTTGGCGTCACATTCGTTGATTCATACATTTGTACAGGGTGTACGCCATATGGCTCCTCAGGTACGGTCGCCTATGGCACCGTGGGATTTGAATTTGGTACTTTCTGTACTGCAGAGACCGCCATATGAGAAAATCAGGGATATTCCTTTGCAATTGCTGTCGCAGAAGGTGGCCTTCTTGGTGGCCATTACATCCGCTAGGCGGTTATCTGAGCTGGCAGCATTATTCGGCAGTCTCCTTACTTGGTCCTTCACAAGGACAAGGCGGTCTTGCGCCCTTCTCCGTTTCTACCGAAGGTGGTTTCTTCTTTTCACATTAATGAAGATATTGTTCTTCCTTCGTTATGTCCGCACCCGTCGCATCCTAAGAAATTTGAGTTGCATTCATTGGATGTCGTGAGGGCTTTGCGGGTGTATTTGGGACTACAGCTTATTTTCGGAAGTCTGATGCGTTGTTTGTGCGTAAGGAAGGCCCACGCAAAGGGTTGGCGGCCTCGTCGGCTACTGTTTCCCGTTGAATCAGGCAGACCGTGACTCATGCGTATACTGTTCGGGGCAAAGTCCCTCCTTTTCCAGTCACGGCTCATTCTACCAGGGCAGTTAGTACTTCCTGGGCTTTCAGACACCAGGCTTCGGTGTCGCAGGTGTGCAAGGCGGCTACTTGGGCCTCGGTGCACACGTTTACTAAGTTTTATAAAGTTGATGTGTCAGCATCTTCGGATGCTGCTTTTGGCCGTAAAGTTTTACAGGCGACAGTGTAGGTGCGACTGGCGCCTCCTGAGAGGATACTGTTTGGGTACAGTTGTTGTCGTTTACCCACCCCTCTTTACTGACACAGCTTTGGGACATCCCCACTTGTCATTGGAGGGCTGCGTCTGTCAGTGAACGTAAGAGAAAAAGGGATTTTATTAAAACTTACCGTAAAATCCTTTTCTCTGAGGTCACTGACAGACGCAGCACCCGCGCCTCTGTGGTGCATTTGTACGGCTTGTTACGAACTGATATGCTAAGCAGAGCAGGGGGGGTATATGGGAGAGAGAGGACCGCCCCCTAGGAGGGGCCAGCTTGCTTTCTTTCTATTTTCCTAGTTAACTCCTAGTAGGATGTGCATATAACCCACATGTCAATGAAGGGCTGCGTCTGTCAGTGAACTCAGAGAAAAGGATTTTATGGTAAGTTTTAATAAAATCCCTTTTTTGAAAAATTCCTGCGCAAATACCGTGTGCCATAAAAAGTTGCAACCAACGTCATTTTATTCCCTAGAGCAGGGGTAGGCAACCTGTGGCCCTCCAGCTGTTGCAAAACTACAAGTCCCATCATGCCTCTGGGAGTAATTGTACAGGTCAGCCTTGCAATGCCTCATGGGAAATGTAGTTCTACAACAACTGGAGGGCCGCAGGTTGCCCACCCTTGCCCTAGAGTCTCTGCTTAAAAAAAGCATACATAATGTTTGGGGGTTCTGAGTAATTTTCTAACAAAAAAAAAGATGATTTTTACATGTAGGAGAAGAGTGCCAAAATAGGCCCGGTATGGAAGTGGTTAAAGGGATAAAAAAAAAAATTGGAAAATGTGCATGTATTTTTGTTTTGCTTGCATATGGCCTGATTCTTGGGAGGATACATTTTGCAAAAGGCGAAGTTAACCTTTGGGGAAAAATGAACAAATGCACATATTTTTGCAGGAAAAAAATGTGCATTTATTATTTTTTCCCCAAGGAAGCCTGCAAAGCATTTCACCTGTGATCATGTCCGGCCCCTGCAGACAATTCCTGCAGCTTTCCACACATACCCCCATACAGGCTGTCAGTTTGAAAGCTGCAGGGTTGTGAATGAACTATGAAGCGCGCTTATCAGCACCCTCGCAGTTCATTGAGGGATACAAGCTGTCTGCTGCGGTGGCAGATGGGACTTATAATTTTCGCATTCATAGGTTGCCATGAATGAATTATGCTGATTTTGAAATGGGACATCGGGTGCAGGGGATGAAGCCACGGCCGCTGTCGGGTGTGGACTCTCAGGGGGTTCGGGGGGAGTGGCTTGGAGCATGTTATGTGTTGCGCCTTAAATATGGGTGTATTGAACATGCTCCAAAGGTGAACTTCTCTTTTGAGTCGGAACTTGACTTGGTGCCACAGTTAAAGTAATTAAAGAAAAGCAGACCTGTTTGGATGCTGGTGTTTAGCCAGTTTATCCTTATTGGAGGGTTCATTCAAATAGATTTTAGCTTTTAATTTATCTTAATGATCAATTGCCGACTACATTAGGGAACAAAATATGCAAAACTAAAATTACCTGAAAGGGCATGGATGGCACAGTAGCTTAGAGGTTGCAGCACTAGGGTTGAATCCCAACCATCATGACATCCTGCATGTGTTCCCTGTGCTGGTGTGGGTTTCCACTGGGTACTCGGGTTTCCTTTGCACTTCAAAGTCATACAGTACTGATAGCTTAACTGGCCTTTCTAAATTGGCCCTAGTATGTGGTATGTATGTATGTATGCATGCATGTGATTTAGGGACCTTAGATTGTAAGCTGCTTATGGACAGGGACTGGTGTGAATGTACCATCTATATGTAAAGGGCTGCACAAATTGTCGGCTTTGTATAAATACCTGTAAGGCCCCTTGCACATGGCCGTGTCCGTGTGTGGGCTCCGCTTTGCTCAGCGGGGATCGCTCTGCTGTTCCCCGCTGAGCTGGTGGATGAGAGATCCGTCTCCGCTCACTGTGCAGAGACAGATCTGTCAGTGCCTCGCTCCTCTCTATGGGAAATCTGATGAAAACGGACCGTCTGTCCATTTTCATCCGATCCCCAGATGGATGGAAAAATAGGGTTTCCATTCATCGGGATTTACGGTAAGGGATCGGATCGGAGAGCGGCGGGTGTCAGTGGACATGTCACCGCTGATATCCGCTGCTCCATAGGGGTGCATGGAGCGTCTGTTCAGGTCCACCTGAAAAACGAACAGGCAGACCTGAACGGCTGTGTGAAAGGGGCCTAATAAAAAAAATGTTGATACAAATTATTATGGCTTTATACTATTTTGCATGTAAGGTAACACATTTTTAAAATGTATTTTAGGGCCCTTCTCTTCATCCAATGGTGTTAGTTCACCTCCACACTTGGACATCTTTGACATGCAGCCAGTTGAAGAGGTTGTAAAGTCAACACCTCAGTTTAATACTTCTACGTTTGCTTCTAAACCATCAGTGGGACATATAAGTGGTAAATAATATTTATTGAAGACACTTAAAATGGCAGCTTGAAAATATCTATTTATTGCACTGAGAAGAAAACTGTCGGCTGTAGATGAACTTTAAGGCTGCCTATAGCAGCCCTATACCCTATGTCAGGAGTGCCCAACCTTTTGAAGAGCGAGGGCCACTTAAGCGACTTGGTAACTGGTCGCGGGCCACAATGAGCCGAGTGGAGGGATGACCATTCCGTGTCCATTCTGCATATGCAGAGCAGACAAAGACACGCTCTACTCTATGGGCCCTCCGATTCGATCTGCCCCAGACAGAGAGTGACTGATCCCCTTCTGTTTTTTTTTTTTTTTTTTTTTCAGCGGATCGGATTGGAGGTAGGTGGGTATAAATGGACACAAGTCTGTTTACATCTGCCACTCCATAGAGGTGAATGGATGGTCTGACTGGGTTGGACTGATCGTGTGAAAGTGGCCTAAGGCTGCTTTCACACTGATGCTCTGCGGTTTACCCACACTGCGGGTGTGGAGCAGTGCACCCGTGACTTTCCTGCAGGTTAGCTGCACTTTGCCATTAAATTCTATTATATCCTGCAGGTGTAGTGCACTTTCTGAAAGCGCACCAAATCCACAAATAACAGAAGTCTATGACTCACTGCAGGTAACCTGCAGATGCACTGCACTCCACCTGCGGATTAGTTTAAAATCAGCCGAGCAACCAATGCAGAACAGATATGCCCATATACACTGTGATTTTAGTAATAAACTTACTTTTAAAAACAGTCTTCCATTCAGATATTACCGGCTATTGCTGTCCCAGGTAGAGAGTGCATTTGGTATCACTCCACCTGTGACAGGAGCTGGCACTATACAGGCTTATGCAGTTCTACTGCACAGCCACGTGCTTCCTCTACTGCCGGCTTCATTTACAACACTGATGCTCTGAAATGGCGGGTTGGCAATCCGCGATCTGGGCTTGCCAACCCGCTATCCCAGAGCAGGAGGTTGTGGGCCACATCAGAGGGCTCCGCGGGCCAAATGTGGCCCCCGGGCCACTGGTTGTGGGCACCCCTACCCTATTTGTTGCAAAGTAGTAACTTCATTCTTTAAAATCTCAATTTTATTATTGCAGGTTTCATGTGTAAAGGGACTTTTAGAAAGGGCACTGTGAGGTCAGGATTTAATTGAGCTAATGCATTACAATTGCAATTTACATTTAGAACTTGATAAGTGGACTTTGGATAACTTTACACCAACATTCATGAATGTATTTCAACACTTGTGTCCTCACACCAGTAACTGTTGTAAAATTGAATTAAGTAAACATATGTGGTTTAAAGTGGATGTAAAGCCACCACACATTAATCTGAACTATTACCATCATTATATAGTATGTAAAAAAAATATATATATGTGTTCCGCGCAGACGGATAAAATGAATGTATTTATCTTGGAGTTGCTGCCTCCACTGCAAAACTTCACCTAAGTGTAGTTAAAAAATAGATATGATTTTTGGTGGGTATGGCACTGCTCTGTGATTGCAGGTGAAGGATGCTATAATTATTTCAAAAAATGATTGATTGATTGATTGATTGATTAATTAATGTATGGTATGTCCCTATAAGTGTAGAATAGGGATGCTTGATTTGGGGTGTGGTTGTATACCCCTAATGCCAAAATATTCTAATTCATCTAAATGCTTTCATAGATGAATAAAGTGCAAGAAATAGTGCAAACCAATGCTAGTGATTTCTAGATATAAAAATGGCAAAAATGTTTCAAAAATCTTTCATAAATAAATAAAATAGGTGCAAACAAATAAAAAGGATGAAAAAATCCACATAAAAATATAGTCATGTGTGCCCTAAAACTACAGTCAATAAATACAGTCTTGTCCAAAAAATATATGTGAATTAATGTATATATCAGAAATGAGAGAAATGAATAGTATTAATTAGTTAATAATTGACTTTATTATTTATGAATTTACCTGGACTAATACAACCATTTTTAATATAAATTATTAACTAATATTTCTCTCGTCTCTGATAAATATTCACATATATTTTTGGATAAGACTGTATTGACTTTAGTTTTAGGGCACACATGACTATATTTTTATGTGGATTTTTTCATCCTTTTTATTTCAGTTTGCAGCTATTTTTTATTTATGAAAGATTTTTTAAACATTTTTGCCATTTTTATATCTAGAAATCACTAGCATTGGTTTGCACAATTTCTTGCACTTTATCTATGAAGACATTTAGATGAATTAGAATATTCTGGTATTAAGGGTATACAACCACACCCCAAATCAAGCATCCCTATTCTACACTTATAGGGACATACCATACATTAATTAATCAATAATTTTCTCTTACGTTCACTGACAGACGCAGCTCTTCATAACACGTGGGTTTTATGTCGTCCTATCAGGAGTGACTAGGCAAAACAGAAATAAAAGCAACAGGGATAGGCTAGCCCCTCCCAGGGGGCCGTCCTCACCTGAGCATAAAACCCCCTGATGGCATTCAGTTTTGTTTGCCTAGTGCAAAGGAGTGGACTGGGTTCCCTCTGGGACCTGCGTTTTTGTGCTGAAGTTTTTCCTATGAAGACTGCTATCAAGAAGCCGGCTGGTGGCATAGAGTGGATATCACAAATCCAAAACTTTCCCCAGCCTGGCCACCACCTGGCGAGCTACCCTGGCCTAAGCAGGGCCTTGCCGTGCACGGCCCGTTCCGTGCGGGCGGCCAGTTGTTAACCCCATTTATGCCCAGGGTTTGGCGCATGCCTCTCCAGTGGCCTGGCCAGCAGCAATCCTTCTCTGTGGGGGGGGGGACAGTCTGCTACGGGTGGCTACCCGTATCGCTCGTCGGAGTAGTGAGTGGACCCCCTCCCCCGCCCCAGGGGCGCGGCGAGCGGCATTCAGGCATTTAGTGGGTAGCCTTCTTGAGTAGGGGTATGCCGGGAGGTGTTGCGCTGCCCCCCCCCCCACCCACCGCTGTGCGCGGCGCCGCGCCTTCCAGGGAGTATGCCAACTGTACCATTTGTTTTTCAACGCTGGGTGGCGAACGATGGTTTGCACGCCGCCGTTCCGCCACCATTTTATGGTGGATGGGTACTTTTTTACAGAAGCAGAGGCCATTTTCTTGTAGCCCATGCAGTTCTTACTGCTCTTGGGCGGCCCCCGGTGGTCATTGGTGGTACTGCGACCTCTGTAAAAACGTGCTGCAAACGTTTTTACTTCCTCTTTCTCTGGAACAGCGTGGCTGACACACATGCGGTACAGGTCCTGGCTGGGCAGGCATTGCGGAAGAAGCAGCAGGTATAGCTGGCCTTCCTGGGGTGCTGGTGGTGGTGGGCTTAATCCTCCCGGTCTTTACTGGCTGATTGCTGGCGGAGGTGGTGGTATAGCGGGGGGGCTTCCCAAAACAGCATGATGGCTGAGGGAGGCGATGCTGCGGCTATGGCCCCTGCATGGCCCTCCGTGGAGGTGCCAGTGGAGCAGCGTTCGGCACCGGAACCCATAGTCTCCTTGGACCAATTACGGGCAGTGTATGTTTGCATTATTCCTTCCCCGGGTGGGCACGGCTCCGGAGCCCCCCAAGAAGCTCCCACTCCCCTGTGTATCCTCGGGGGAGGATTCGGATCATGAGGTGGCCTCAGTGGTCACAGGGACCACTATGGAGTTGTCGAAGGGCGAGTTGGTTCTCTCAGATACTGAGGAGGATCAGTGGGCCTCAGTGGCGCGCAACAAGGCGATTGTGGCGGCGCTGATCGCAAACATTTGCCAGGCGACTGATCAGTCAGGGGAGTCGCAGACATCCACTTATGTGTGTGGGTCTATGAAGCCTCCTAGGTCTCCTAAGGCTTTTCCTTATGATCAGTTTTTTGAGCGGGCAGTTTTTAAGGAATGGTTATCTCCAAAAAATTCCTTCACCCTGCCAAAAGGCTTTGTGGTGCGCTATCCCTTTGAGGAGGTTTTCACTAAGCGCTGGGCTTCCCCTTCGGTAGACCTGCCGGTGGCCCGCCTGAACAAGGCTACGACCCTTCCGTTGGAGGGCTCGCCTACCTTTAGGGACGCGGCTAATCGCCGCACGGAGTCGGTGTCTAAAGCAATTTTTCTGGTGGCAGGTTCGGCCATGCGGCCGACTCTGGCGTCTGCTATGGCAGCTCAATCTCTTTTTGAGTGTGCCACCTATGTGCGCGCTAATCTGCGTTGCAGTTGTGCGCAGGGTGAATTGCAAAAGGTTCATCACCTGGTGGAGGGGTTACACTACTTGTGTGACTCCCTGTTGGATATCATACCCATGCTGTCCAAAATTTCCGCTTTTGCGGTGGTCATCAGGCGGGTGTTGTGGCTGCGTCCCTGGTCGGGTGACCAGGCGTCTAAAAAGGGACTCACAGATCTCCCCTTTCAGGGGGGTCGTTTGTTTGGACCGCAGCTGGATGAAATCATTAAGAGTTTCACAGCGGGGAAGAGCCCTTTTCTCCCGGAGCCCAGGCGGCGGGATGTTCGCCGCCGACAGGGCCCTGTTTCTTCCGGGCAGAAGAAGTCTTTTCGTGCCCCCGGCACAACAGGGACGGGCTCCAAGCCCGGTAAGGCCTCGGCTGGATCCGGTAAAAGGACTTGGCAGCGTAAGCCCGGCAAGGCAGAGGATAAGTCCTCTACCGCATGACGGGTTGCCGCCGCCCATCTCTCGGGTGGGGGGCTGGTTGCTGGAGTTTGCGGTCACTTGGTCCGCTCGTGTCTCCGATTGGTGGGTACTAGAAGTGGTGTCCACCGGGTACCGGATAGAGTTCAGCTCTCTACCCCCAGACAGGTTTTTTTCCCTCAAACTTGAGACTCCCTCAGGGGCGCGGGAGGAGCTTTTGGGCGCGATCCAGTCCCTTGCGGATCAGGGGGTGATCGTGCCGGTTCCTTTGGAGGAGAGGTTCTGCGGTTTTTACTCAAACCTCTTTGTGGTGCCCAAAAAGGGCGGTGTCAGGCCGGTGCTGGACCTAGAGATTCTGAACTGTTTTGTGCAGGCAAAAAAGTTCAAGATGGAGTCCATTCGCTCGGTCGTGGCCGCCTTGCATCAGGGAGAGTTTGTGGCATCCTTGGATATCAAGGACGCCTACCTGCACGTTCCCATCTGTCTCAGCCATCAGCGCTTTCTGCGTTTCGCAGTGGGGGACCTGCACTACCAGTTTGTGGCCCCTCCTTTCAGGCTGGCCTCTGCTCCCAGGGTGTTCACCAAGGTGTTGGCTCCGGTCCTTGCTCTGATGAGACAGTGAGGTATCGCGGTGGTGGCGTACCTCAACGATCTGCTCTTGAGAGCGAAGTCAGCTGTGTCCCTGGAGGAGGACGTGAGCATCACGGTGTCCGCTTTGAGGGACTTCGGTTGGCTCATCAACCTGCAGAAGTCCTCGCTGTCCCCTTCCTGTCGCCTGGAGTACCTGGGTCTGATTCTGGACACAGTGCGGGCGAAGGTGTTCTTGCCTCCCGACAAGTTGTTGGTGTTACAGGCGGCGGTATTGGCCCTGCTGTCACGCCGGAGGTCGTCCCTACAGTTCTGCATGAGGGTGTTGAGGCTCATGGTATCTTCCTTCGAGGCAATACCGTACACCCAGAGCCACACTCTGCTCCTACAGAAGGCGATTCTGTCGCAATGGGACAAATCTCCTCTATCCCTGGACAAACTGGTCTGCTTGGATCATCAGACCCGGGGTTCAGTGACTTGGTGGCTTCGGGCCCCAGCTCTAACGCTAGGGAAATCCTTCCTTCCCCTCAACTGGTCGATAGTAACAATCGATGCCAGCCTGTCGGACTGGGGAGGGGTGCTGGGTCGGTTGTCTGCCCAGGGCCAGTGGTCGGCTCAGGAAGCTTGACTTCCGATAAATGTGTTGGAACTGAGAGCGATCAGGCTCTGCTTGTCCCGTTGGTCGATAAGGCTGCGGGGTCTCCCTGTCCAGGTTCAGTCGGACAATGCCACAGCCGTGGCATACGTGAACCATCAAGGCGGGACAAGAAGTTCCGCAGAGGCTGCTCTGATTCTCCGCTGGGCAGAACGTCATATTCCAGCGATCTCCGCCATTTACATTCCGGGAGTGGAAAACTGGCGGGCGGACTTTCTCAGCCGCCAAACTTTGGACCAAGGAGAATCGTCCCTGCATCCGGAAGTGTTTCGCCAGATTTTCCGCAAGTGGGGCACACCAGAGGTGGACCTTATGGCGTCCAGGTTCAATCACAAGGTGAAGACCTTCGTGTGCAGAACAATAGATCCGTTGGCGGTTGCCACGGACATGCTGGTGTCTCCTTGGGGTCGGTATCGGCTGCTATATGTCTTCCCTCCTCTGAAGCTGTTGCCACGGGTTCTGCGCAGGATAGAGGTGGAAGGAATTCCGCCGATCCTGGTGGCTCCCGATTGGCCTCGGCGCACTTGGTATGCCAATCTGGTTCGGATGGTGGCGGACGCCCCTTGGCGGCTTCCGCTTCGCGAAGACCTGCTGTCTCAAGGTCCCATCTTGCACCCTGCTTTACCCTCGCTGGCTTTGACGGCTTGGCTATTGAGTCCCAGGTGCTGAGGGATCAGGGAGTCGCTGACTCAGTGATCCCTACTATGCTTAAGGTACGTAAGTGCACTTCCCGCAAGATTTATCACAGGACATGGAAGGCCTATATTACGTGGTGTGAGGTGGGGGGTTGGAACCCCCGCTCTTATGTGGTGTCCAGGGTGCTGACTTTTCTGCAGCAGGGCCTTGACAACAGCCTGGCCTTGAGTACACTCAAGGGTCAGATTTCGGCCTTGGCAGTCCTTTTTCAGCGTCCTTTTGGCTTCCCATTCGCTGATTCGTACATTTGTACAAGGGGTACGGCATGTGGCTCCCCAGTTTCGGCCGCCCTTGGCGCCGTGGGACTTAAATCTGACGCTCTCTGTGCTTCAGAAACCACCATATGAGCAGATTCGGGACATTCCCTTGTCTCTCTTGTCGCAGAAGGTAGCCTTCTTAGTGGCTGTCACATCCACGCCGCAGATCTCTGAATTGGCTCCCTTGTCCTGCAAGTCCCCGTACTTGATTCTTCATAAGGACAAGGCGGTGCTGCGACTTCCACCTTCTTTCCTTCCAAAGGTGGTCTCCTCTTTTCATTTGAATGAGGATATTGTCCTTCCCTCATTGTGTCCTCGCCCCAAACATCCTAAGAAATTTGAGTTGCATTCTTTGGATGTGGTGAGGAGC
>BLSH010365564.1:462410-473451 GCA_018402905.1 Glandirana rugosa
ATCTCCACCCGCCCTCGGATCACTGTAATCACGAGGGGGGTCGCTCTCGGCGTAGCTGGGCGGGTACAAAGGCCTTAAAACGTCTCGAGGTACATGATTTACCCCACTGTAGACCTTCCATCCTACTGTAACACTTTTGCTTATGTCCATGTATGATATATTATCTATACTAAAAACCACCCATACCGTGACGAGACACTAACGTCCACTTCCTACGATATTAATCAATTGGCTAGCCTATCCCTGTTGCTTTTATTTCTGTTTTGCCTAGTCACTCCTGATAGGACGACATAAAACCCACGTGTTATGAAGAGCTGCGTCTATCAGTGAACTCAGAGAAAGGGATTTTACGGTAAGTTATAATAAAATCCATTGTTTTAACTAATTATAGCATCCTTCACCTGCAATCACAGAGCAGTGCCATACCCACCAAAAATCATATCTATTATATAGTATGTACCTGTATTCGTTTTCACAATGTCATCCTACCTTCCAGATGTCACCCCATTTAGTACATGGAGCTCTGCAAAATTCCGGAAACATGGGCGGGTCGATGCGGCTCTCGCTGGGGGGAGCACTAATGTCACTAGGCTCCCGCCCACCTCTACCCTCCCCTTGGGCTGGCAGCAGCGCGAGTAAGAAGCTTGCGCTTGTTATTGTAGCAGTGTATGCACTGGGGACACAGCTCGTTCTGGTAAGAAGCAGAGCGTGCTCACGGCCCCCCTGGGTCTCCTGCGCATGGGCTATTAACACTGTAGGGGAGAGGAGTTATCGCTATAGCTAGAAGAGTTCTGAGACGCTGAGAGAGGAGAGTGAGAGTGAGGCTCTGTATGCTCCTGCATGAGATATGGAAATTACCTGTCACTCACACAGCATGGGAAGAAATGTCTCCTATGTCTCCCTTAGTGGGTTTTTTTCTTACAGAAAAAAGATAAAGGAATTACTCAGAGCTGGATTAACTCTTCGTGGCAAGACTGGGCACAGATGACATGACCTCATCTCCTGTACAAGCTAGAAGTGTTAGTAAAACATTTTTTTCAGGTTTACATCCACTTTAAAGCCAGCCATTCAAATGGCTTTTACTGCTATTTTTGTTAATGGTTGTAATAAATTTTAAAGGCATTATTCCTTTTAAAAGATGCAATATTTTTATAATAGAATATCTGTTACTTTTTTATGGTTTGTCACAAATTAACTTGCATATGTGTTATTAAATTTAGGTTTCCCATTGCATTCCGGCATACAAAATACATCTACTGCAATGAATGTGGATTTTGATGCAGTGTTTGGAGCAAAATCTACTGCACAGGAAAATAGAGACACAACTGGTATGTGATTTCCAGTCCTCCATGCAATATGAGACTTGACCATATGAGAATATGACCATTTGATAATTTCATCCCTCTGTTTAGTAGGGTAATAATATGCCAGGTTCCACTGTGGTTTGCCTTATCTGGCTCACATGCCAGACATCTGAATCTACCTCATCATCAACAGACCACGTTTTGTATGCTAAGCTATAATGAACATTATTTGCCATAATGAGCCACATAACACGTGTTAAAGCTTCGTAAATTGACTCTCTTGTAGTCTTTTGTGCTATTTGCAGTGGAGGCAGTTAATCTTTCTTCTATTGATTATATAAAGACGCTATTTTATGTGCACGGTATACAGACAGATCCTCTATTCTGAAGACAGTAACAGACTTTGTGCATGATTATTTTGATGTATTAGATAATGTGTGTGTGTGTGTGTTCTTACCTAGTTTGTGAATGTATTTTTGGTGATAAACTTATACACCGTTATCTCTTTTGGCTTGCTTCACTAAAATATAACATGCTATTACTTAAAATGAGATTTTATTTTTTATTTTTTTTTACTTTCCATACAGTCTGTTTCTTGGAGTTTATTGAAGGATGCAGAATCCACTCCTCTGTATCTGATTATGCTTCAATATTGCTTTTCCATAAAACCTAGACATGCTGAAAATAGGAGGGGTTAAACTGGGCTGGCCACAAAAGTATTTGTGGCTGCTGACTGTTCATTTTTTCTGAAGGAGTCTGGAGCTCCTCTTTAAAACTGCAGGTATAAGCGCTAAATGCTGTAAAAGTAAGTGATCAGCTTAGCAAGAACCAGATCACTTTTCATGGCCTTAACCTAGTCAGCCAGAGTTTGACAGACTAGCACCCCAGCCAGGGCAGGTTGCAAAGCAGAACAAAAACAAGGCTATAGAATGCACCGCCAATCGTTTGTTGATGGGGTCCAGCGCATCCTCCATGGGGATGTTTAGAACTATAAGATGGGATACTGCCAGATACACAGCAGGAGTTCTGCCAGACTCTGGAAAGGATGACTGGAAAAGGGTGCACCAAAACAGCCTTACCAGTCTTGGGGACCCTAAAAAAAAAACCTAGGCTGGGAACAGCACTGGAAGCAGCGCATTGATTCTTCAGTTTCAATGACTTGATTGCATTGATTGTGTAGTAAGTCAAGGATGTCAAGTACAGCAGCAGTGATCTTGTGTATCTTTTTCACAGCCAGCTTCTGGCTTTTATGTAAAAGTAACGGAGTCACCTGATTGCTTTTAACAGGTTTGCGCTGTAACAAGAAAAATTGTAAAAGCATCTCCATCTTTACACACACACACACGCAAAAACTTGTATGCAAACGAGTGCGCTACGCGTTATATATTGCCACATGCACAATAGATGCAGATCCTTTGTTTACAGTTCACTCTAAACTGATGAGCTGTAAAGACATTTAAAGATCTATCACTAGAAAAAAAGACAGCTTGTTAAAACTCCTAAGAGATCCTGCACACATGGCACTTGTCCCCATCTAAATCAATGCAGGTTTTGTTGAGCTTTGGTGTTGTATAGCCAACCTTGCTCACCCATCTAGCTGTCTGACAACACGGATCTTGTCCTGCAAACGATCTTCCCTGCGGTCTTGCATGCAGGCTCTGGGTCTTATGGTATCCACCTTCGAAGAGGTCTCCTATGAGCAGTTCCATAGGAGGTTTCTGCACAGGGAAATCCTGTCCAAATGGGATTATTCTACAGCCTCCCTGGACAACCAAATTTGTTGGAACCAGTTGACCAGGACCAGCAAGCCAAGAAGTCCTTTCTTTCCCCTCCACTGGAAGGTAGTCACAACACATAAAAGCCTGCTGGGAAAGAGTCCTGAGTTTAAGATCAGCACAAGGCTTTTGGGCTCACCTACATATCAGTGCCCTGGAGCTGCAAGTTATCACATTGTCTCTGGAGCACTGGGGGTTCCCGTTCAGGATCCAATTGGACAATACCACTGTAGTGGCCTTTGTCAACCACCAGGGCGGCACAAAAAGTGCATCAGTGGCGCTAGAGGCTTGCAGGCTAAAATTAAGTTCAACCTATATTGGTTCATCTCTCCACAATAGTCCTAGTGGCCCCTTGGGAAAATTAATTACCCAACTCTGACCTATGGTCAAGATTCAGAAGAAATGTGTCTGTCAATGAACTCAGAGAAAGGACTTTTATAGTGATTAACAAAAATTCTAGTTTTTCTCTAAATATACACTAACATAATTTTTAGCGGCCACACACAGAGCAAAACTTTCAAAGTTTCCCCTAAATTCCTACTAAAGCTAAAACTGTACTGAAGTTAGTAAAAAAATATTTGTAAATTTTTTTTAATCGTGCCTCCTTACAAAATGATCAAAATCGAAGGTACTCAAAACTGTAAATTAGCAACTTACTCTAAAATCTGTAGGTTATCATTTTGCACTTACAGCTTTCAGGGTTTCTTAACCATGTTGACCCGCATGGGGGTACACCGGTTTTCAGTGCATCCCTGTGCAGGCGGTGGGAGGGGAGAGGAGGAAAAGCCAAGAGCCACAGGGGAATCTGTGCTGTGGGGGGTATTCAGCGCTATTGGGGGATGGGGGTCAACAGAGGAGCGCGCTGTCCTCTAAAGTGCAACATAGCAGTGAGGGATGTGAAATGGCAAGAAGCATAGTAGATGAGGGCAGAGTGGGGAAGAAGCTGGGGAGGGGTTCTCACCATCTCAACATGGGCTTATAGCAAAAGGAACATAAACACACAAAGAATAAAACCAGTATAGGTGCAGATCCCATAAAAACTATCAGTGATACAACGTTCAGTCCATATCAAAGGATATCAATCCATAGAAACCTGAGTGTTGCAGCTCTCCTTTTACTCCACTGGGTGGTGGGCTTTTGATCTGCAGCAAAACACAAAGGAAAGGAAAGCGCACAGCCACCCTAGTGTATTAACGTTTTAATGGGATACAATAATACAGTACAAGTTGCACTCACTGCGGGAGATTTGTAAACAGCTTTGAGTATACAAATGGAATCGTTCCCTCTCACGGCCTGTCTCTCCGAAGGTATCCAATGGCATGGGATGAATTGGGACAGGGATGGAAGACCAACACAAACAGCTGCAGCATCCCACTGTACAGCTCCGTGGGCAGCATATGCATCCGGAGCCGCGTGACGTCACTCCCTCCCGCGATATGGGGGAACCTAGCTTGTACTCCAATGCGACTGTCTGCCCAAGGTTGCTAAGACTACATGTTTCGGCGGCATGGCCTCCTTTAGGGTGACCTATGCTTCCTATCAGTGCCCATCATTGCCTCATATCAGTGCCGCATAAAAATTGCACTGGCTTATAGGGGTATACAGGTGTGGGAAAAGAAGAGGTTAAAGTAAACCTGTCATTAAACAGTGAGTGAATAAGGTCTCTAATTGGTGACCACTTTCTGAAGGTGCTTCTTGCCTGTTATATCACGCACAATCTGGTGCAGCTGTGCATAGTAACCAACTAGCTTCTAACTTCAGCTTGTTCAATAAAATCTAAAAGCTGATTGGTTGCCCTGCACATCTGCACCAGATTTTAGGTACACCAGTTTTAGTAAATCTCCCCCTGGGTCATTTACCAGAATACAAGTCAGGAAGATTAGAGCATAGTCACAATTTCTTATCTGAATACTTTGTACAGATCATTGACACATTATTCAAGCTGGTGGAGTCAGACAGCCAGGCAACTTGCATTTTCAGAAGGAAATGTTAGCATTTGTAGTTTCAAACACAAAAGGGTTCTGTTAAGAGTCACTAATTCTTGTCTGGTCATCATTTGTTAAATTGAACCCTACATTGAATTGCAGTATATAAAAAAAGTGCAATCACTATTTTCTTTGCTGAAATTATATTAATGCTTATATATAATTAAAAAAAAATACTTTTCTTGTTTAGTGGCTACAGTATATAACCGGGGTCTCCCAACTTTCTAAAAAACCTAAGGGCCCGGCCAGTTTATTTTCTCTCAGACTTTAAAGGGACCAAATGTTGGCCAGTGAGAGTAGAAAATGCCCCAGTGTCAGTGGGAATAAACAATGCCTCGGGCTTGGTGGTCAATGGGATTAAAATAATTGCATAGCATCTGTAGTGAGCATGAGGAGGATAGTGAATTGCTGGATTTAGTGGGAGGAATAGTGCACCATTGTTTGTGTTAATGGGATGAATAGTGCTGCCCCATTGTTGGTGGTAATAACGGGAGGAACATTATTGGTGTTACCAGGAGAATAGTGCCCCATCGTTGGAATCAGTGGGAGGACTAGTGTCCCATTATTGATGTCCATGAAAGAAATAGTGCCCTATTGTTGGTGTCAGTGGAAGGAACAAGTGGAAAGAGCTGTGTCCTATTGGTGTCAGTGGAAGGAGTTGTGTCCTATTGGTGTCAGTGGAAGGAGCTGTGTCCTATTGGTGTCAGTGGAAGGACGTGTGTCCTATTGGTGTCAGTGGAAGGAGCTGTGGTTTTATTGGTGTCAGTGGAAGGAGCTGTGGTCCTATTGGTGTCAGTGGAAGGAGCTGTGGTCCTATTGGTGTCAGTGGAAGGAGCTGTGGTCCTATTGGTGTCAGTGGAAGGAGCTGTGGTCCTATTGGTGTCAGTGGAAGGAGCTGTGTCCTATTGGTGTCAGTGGAAGGAGCTGTATCCTATTGGTGTCAGTGGAAGGAGCTGTGTCCTATTGGTGTCAGTGGAAGGAGCTGTGTCCTATTGGTGTCAGTGGAAGGAGCTGTGTCCTATTGGTGTCAGTGGAAGGAGCTGTGTCCTATTGGTGTCAGTGGAAGGAATGGTGCCTTATTGTTGATATTAGTGGTAGGAATGGTGCCTCATTGTTGGTGTCAGTGGAAGGAATAGCATCTTATTTAAGTGGGAAGAATAGTGCCTCATGAGCCAGATCAAGGCAAGTAAAGGGCCGCAGTTTGGAGACCGCTGGTATACAACATTGTTTTGATTTGGGAAAGGTTACTAATGACGTACATGCAGTTATGTTAGCTTATGAATGCTTAACCTAATGTCTTCTGTTCTCTTTTGCTGCATGCTTTTCTCGTGCTGTACTTGGTGTTTTTGCCATTGGTGAGTTATCAGAACTTTTCATTTTATTTACACTTTTGCAGCTAAATTGAGATAAAACATTATATTTGTTACCTGTTCAGAGAGGACCAATGACTGAAAAAAGACAGGACTTGGTTAGGGCATAGTCTCTACCTTGTTCCGGGGGTACCGACAGGTGTTTAATAACAGCACCCACTCCTCTCATCTGACTGGGACTGCTGAAAAGTAGCACGAGGGGAGGGTATCAGAAGGGAGAACGTTCCCAGGTTTCCTTTATCGGTTAGAGAGGAACCTGGGCACAACTTCCCTTGCACTATATTTCCTGGGGGTGAGTTAATTCCTTGTGGTTATATTTCCATTCACCTGTATGGTCATTCCATTACCTTTGAGGTACCTTCCTCCAGTTGCTTTGTCTCCAGGGAGAAAGTCTCATCTGCTATTACTGGGTTACCGCACCAGCTTTCTGGAAGCCTTTCTGGATTAGATCATCTTGGTTTCAAATGGAAATGTTTTCATTCCCATCCTTGCTCCTTATAAACAGAGGAGACGCTTACTGAGGAGCTGCTAAAGGAAGAGATGGAAGCCGAGAAACTTTTCTGGAAGAGGAAGATGCAGAGAATTCCTCTTCAGAGGAATCCCACAACCAGGTTATATCTCGGACCCAAAAGGCCTTTGTGTGTTCCCTCACGGAGGTCATCTGGCCGAACTTAAAAGTTCTATTCTCTATACCAAAGGTTTGAGATTGTGGCAGTATCCCCAGTCTTTCTCTGTACATTCTCTTTTCACCTGAAAAGATGTTTGTTCCGCCAAAACACTTTGCTCATCAATACGTGATAAAAAAGTGTAAGAAATGGAGTAGATCTGTGGTGAATCCAACAGTTTCTTATGTCAATTAAGACCCTTGTGGTCCATGTGGATGAGGTCCTGGCATTTAAGGATGCTTTGGACAAATGTCTTGAGGCCAATGTCCTTTATTCAAAACCTTTTTTCTTTTATAGGAGCAGCCTTCCCATCTGCAACTGCAGCTGTTGGTTTGAGTCAAAGCCTCAATGTTTGAGCTTGTGAATGTTGAAAGATATTGACCCTGACCACAGCAATACCAAGTCGGTTAGATACCTGGAGGATTTTCCTCATGCCCTTAGTTTCTCATGCATTCCTTAATGGACTCCATTCAACAGCTCTCTCCGCTGAACGGTGTTGGGGAAATTGCGTATTTCATATTCCTTATTAAGGTTGGCCTCACAAATAATATTGTAGGCCTGTAATTCTTAGGAATAACTCACTTAAATCTGCCCAAACAAGAGTCTAGTAGACATCCCTGGGTATGATAAAGTTTGGAACACAAAATCATAAATTATATTATAATAAATAACTATAAATCATTTTCAACAATAATAATATAAAATGTATTCAATAATGTCCTCAAATAAAAAACTGAAAGATGCTCAGTTGCAGAATTGTCGCTGTTGTCCCTTTCAGTGTCTGATGGCAAATTTCCCCACAAATCAGTATTGCTCAATTCTGCTAGTGATCGTATTTACTATCGCTGTTTTCTAGCTGGTCAAAACGCTTTTCATGTAAAGGGATGCTTTATGGATGCCATGGACATAATCAAGTTTCCAGGCAGAATGGCATATATAATATAAAAGTGCATGCAGGGCACTGGACAAACCTCTAGGGATGTGAACCACAAAAGGGATGTGAAATAATTTCATACAGTAATGTAATCTTACAGATTACAGTGTACTGTATGTGTGTTTCACTTTTTGAATTTGCCGCCGGGCTCCGCCCCCCATGCGACTCTCGCAGGGAATGGAGCCCGGCATCACAGTGAAGCGGGCGGAAAACACAGCGGGAGGACGTCGCTAGATTCAGGGGTCAAGGTGAGTAACGCTGCCTGGATCCAGCGATGCGATCCCGAGTGTGGCTCGGGGTTACCGCTTTTGGTAATGAAAATTTACCCCGAGCCACACTCGGGAATACTGCCAGGGAGGTTAAAGTAAAAAAAAAGCCATGCCTTTTTTTTGCCAAAAACCATTCCTTTTGCCAACTGCAAGCCTAGGGCCCCAAGCCCAGTTCTGTGAGAGGATATGGACTCCAAAGCCCTCTAAGTCAAGAGACAAGCCCTTCTCACAGTGAAGGGGTGCCCCCCTCATTCGGGTAAGGTGAGGGTTGCAGGCTTTTTTGGCTGTTTAGCAGGGGGATATTGCGGACAAGTGTATTTGCAACATAGTGGCTGAAGGTCACAAGCTAAAATTTCAGTGCCTTCCGTCACAATTTATGCTTTCAAATGTTACTTTGAATCCTCAAATAGGTCCAACTTTTTTTCAGGCTGTTGTACACATATGAATATAAACAGTCCCTTTGACACAGTCTTTAGGTTGTTGTTAAACACAGTAGCGCTCGCCACCACACAAGATAAGTGTGGCTAATTATTCCCATATGATCAAACAGTGTGATGGTATTAAATGGAATATAGGTGAGTGGTGAAAAGATTCCAAACAGTGTTAGCACACGTTCACCCAGACACCAGGATCTTACACCTCGTGGATCACTCTCCCCTAAGGGTATGAACTCGCCAGACTGATGATAATAAACAGCCTTAAACCAGCTCAAAATCATCTGCTTATTCCAGGTTATATCACTCCAAGGGTGGCCACACATAAAAAAAGAAAACCACTTCACATAGCATAATTCCATTTAAAAGCATTTATTAATCACTGACCGCCCCCCTTGTGATCACAGTTACAAGAATAAAATTAGAAATCGTCATAAATAAAACGTAAAATGGCCTGCTCTGTCACCGTTCGGATGGATTCTGACTTCCACTGAGGGCGTCTACTGTGTTTATTAATAACCTAAAGACTGTGTCAAAGGGACTGTTTAAAATTCATATGTGTGCAGGCCCCCTTTTTTTGTTGAGTATTAACTTGATCACCTGTTGTCTCAGGAAGTGATTTTGGTTCTGGCGAGCTAAAGGTTTCACGGTTTCTCCTCAAACCTCTTCTCGGTTCTAAAACTAAGCCAAAATGTACATATCGTCCTGGATCTCAGGAGGCTCAGCAAGTTTCTCCAAGTGCAGAAGTTCTGGATGGAAATGGTGTGGTTGCTTCCCTCTTGCAGGGAAATTTTCTGACCTCTGTGGATATATGGAATTCTTATCTGGCTATCACATTATTCTCACCTCAGTAACAGTTCCTGCCATTTGCAGTGGAAGACCACCACTTTCAATTTGTGGCTCTGCCGTTTGGCCTGTCCACTGCACCACTCCCAGAATGTTCACCAAAGGTGCTAGCCCTGGTCTTGAGGCTCCTACATACTTCGGGTATTCCTATCATAGGTTACCTGAACAACTTGCTTTGGCTTCTGGAGCTTAATGTGTGCAAACTCTGATGAGGTTCTGAATTTTTAGAAGTCAGCCTTGGTCCTAACCCAAAAGTTGGAATATTTAGGTTTAATGCTGGACATTATGGAATGATCCTCCCCAAAACAAATGTTTTCTGCAATGACAACTCAGGTGGAGTTGCATCAAACACTGACAAATCCCTCAATTCGACTTTGCCTGAGGGACCTGGGAAAGATGGTAGCCTCCTTTTGAGGCAGTTCTCTTTGCCTAGTTTCATTTCAGGCCCCTCCGATGAATGTCTTATTAATATGGGCACGGTCGTTTTGGATTTCACAATGCAGCTGCACCCCAGACCAAAACTGTCTCTGAATTGGTGGATCTCTTTGCCAATGCTGGAGTGGAAAAATAATTCCTCCCTCTGTCCTGGAGGGTCTTGACAATGGGCACCAGCCTGTTGGACTGAGGTGGAGTTCTGGACACTGTCCCAGTCCAGGGGAGTTGGCCATCAACATTCTTAACCACTTCCCGCCTGGCCTATAGATAAATGACAGTCGGGCTGGTTTTTTGTCGATCCAGGTGGACGTCCGATAACGTCCTTCTGGATACCGCCTTGTCCGCGGCAAGTCCTGTCATCAGTTGTAACGATCTGTCACCAGCTGATGACTGATCAGTGTGCCGGCCCGCTGCCAGTAGCGTGTGACGAATCACAGCAGATCACATGACAATTGTAAATAATGGATGGCGTCCTTTCATACCATCCATTTTGTAAAATTTGTGTTGCTAGCTGTGATTGGTCACAGTGATGAGACAGACTGCGCCAATCACAGCCCATCTGTACCATAAGATTAGATGTGGCCAATCACAACAAAACAAACTGAATCAATTTCATTCAGTGAAATTCATTGCTATAAGCAACCATAATGTGTAAAAAAAAATTAAATAAATACTGATCACTGCCCCAGAGTTACTGTTACTTTGGTAAGATTATTTTGCTCTGGTCACACTGTGTTAAAAAGAAAAATCGTAATCAAAAAGAAATATATACAGTATCTCAAAAAAGTGAGCACATCCCTCACATTTTTGTTAATATTTTATTATATCTTTTCATGTGACAGCAGTGAAGAAATGACACTTTGCCACAATGTGTAAAGTAGTGAGTGTACAGCTTGTATAACAGTGTAAATTTGCTGTCCCCTCAAAATAACTCAACACACAGCTATTAATGTCTAAACCGCTGGCAACAAAAGTGAGTACACCCCTAGGTGAAAATGTCCAAATTGGGCCCAATTAGCCATTT
>BLSH010365564.1:473461-485546 GCA_018402905.1 Glandirana rugosa
TTTTTTTAAATACTTTATTATATCTTTTCATGTGACAACACTGAAGAAACAACGTAGTGAGTGTACAGCTTGTATAACAGTGTAAATTTGCTGTCCCCTCAAAATAACTCAACACACAGCTATTAATGTCTAAACCGCTGGCAACAAAAGTGAGTACACCCCTAGGTGAAAATGTCCAAATTGGGCCCAATTAGCCATTTTCCCTGCCTGGTGTCATGTGACTTTTTAGTGTTACAAGGTCTCAGGTGCGAATGGGGAGCAGGTATGTTAAATTTGGTGTTATGGCTCTCACTCTCTCATGCTGATCACTGAAAGTTCAACATGGCACCTCATGGCAAAGAACTCTGAGGATCTGAAAAAAGAATGGCCTATGCTATAAGAAGATTGCCAAGACCCTGAAACTGAGCTGCAGCTTGGTGGCTAAGACCATACAGCGGTTTAACATGACAGGTCCCACTCAGAATAGGCCTAGCCATTGCCGACCAAAGAAGTTGAGTGCACGTGTTCAGCGTTATATCCAGAGGTTGTCTTTGGGAAATAGACATATGACTGCAGACCGCATTGCTGCAGAGGTTGAAGGGGTTGGGGGTCAGCCTGTCAGTGCTCAGACCATACGCCGCACACTGCATCAAATTGGTTTGCATGGCTGTCATCACAGAAGGAAGCCTCTTCTAAAGATGATGCACAAGAAAGCCCATAAACAGTTTGCTGAAGACAAGCAGACTAAGGACATGGATTACTGGAACCATGTCCTGTGGTCTGATGAGACCAAGATGAACTTATTTGGTTCAGATGGTGTCAAGCGTGTGTGATGGCAAACAGGTGAGGAGTACAAAGACAAGTGTTGCATAACCACACAATTGTCATTCAAAGTGCGACAGCGCTGAAAGGTGATAATTGGCCATCGGCAGGAAGGGGGGAAAAGTGCCCGGTGTTGAAGTGGTTAAATTGAGGGGAATTTGTGTTGCACTGCTGTTAGGTGGTCCAGCTAGGGCAGTTACAGCAGTTACGTATATAGATCATTAGAGACATTTTATGGCCTCAGCTATTCTTTTCACATAAAGTTGTCTCTTTGTTCCATTTTAACTAGTACATTGTGGTACTTTCTTTCTGTCCCAAGCCTCAGATGCCGCGGGACAAGTCTCCTTATACCTTGATTGTGGTTTGTGCAGTCAAGATTTACCTGAAGTCAGCTGCTGCAATTTGTCGGTCTGATTCCTTCTTTGCACCTCTTGAAAGCTCAAATAACGCTCACACAACTTCCAAATGTACAATTTCTCAATGGATATGTCCATTTTTTTCTCAAGCCTATGGTCTTAAAGAGCAAAGTTCTGCCATTCTCAATGATGGCTTATTATCCAGTAGTGTTGGTGCTTCCTGAGCTATTAAATATGAGGCTTTGACAGCTCAAGATTATGAGGCCACTACCTACCTATTCCTCAGTTCATACTTTTATGAAATTTTACCAACTGGATATTTAAGCCTCTGAGGACATTACCTTCGGTTGGTGAGTCTTGCAGGTTGCTGCGTGAGGTTGTAACCTGTTCTGGTTTTGTTGTTTTAGGTCTGTTGGCTTTTTGCCACGTTGGTCCTGTCCCCTCTATAGTCCGTGCTTTGAGACATTTCTATTGTAATAGATATGAAGATACCCTATGTCTTGGGATGTATGATAAAGAAAATTGATTTTTTTTTTTTTTTTACCTGTAGAATCCTGTTGGAGTACGTCATAGGACACAGCAATCACACCCTTTTTCCTGTATTATTCATGGCTTACTCAAAAACTGAAGCCATGTCCTGCCTGGGAGGGGTTAACCCTGAGAGGGTATTTCCTGTCTTTTTTGCCAGTGTCCAATCACCCGACGGTGCCAGCATAACCTTATTGTAATGGATATGAAGATACCCTGTGTCCTTTGATGTACTCCAAGAAAAGAATTTTATTGGTCAACCAAAAATCATAATTTGTAAGTATGCTCTGTTAATGGGAACACACCATGAACATAGAGTGGGAGTCTGAAAAAGTGGAAATGGACTTTTAAGTAAGATGTCGATTTTATAATTTTTTTTTTTTTTCACCCAGGAATCCTTTTTTTCAGTATTGAATATTGTAATATGAACAACCCTTTAGCATGTTTTTCTGTTTTTAAGATAATTGAACAATTTTACATAATATGTCCATTTCCTATTCAGAGTTATCAATCTGACATTATTTGGTATGAGCAAATACATGTTCCAAACAAATAATTTCTGAGTAGATGAAGACAGACGTTCAAGTTTATGCAATGATTGGCATTTGAAACTATACGACTGAGGAATTGACTGTGCGTGAACTACATCTAACGAAACCATGACCTAAATAAATGAAAACCTTTACTGTACAGATGTACCTATGGGCATCTGCTTTAGTGCACAGGGCCATCTGAGTATTTCTAAGGCACTGCGTCAGCAAGAAGTACATTTTAATGGGTGGATATGATCCTTTTTCATGTAAAGACTCTAAGAATGTACTGCTTTGTAAATAAATAAAAAAAGTGATTTTTTTTTTTTTTCTTTTTTTCAGCTACCTACTTCAAAGATGATGTATTGCAGCCAACTGTTTCTCTACAAAGCCAAAACTCTGTATCTGCAGGCCAGCAGAGTGGAAAGTTGTTGGCCAGCGATCTTGATTCCTCACTTGCTAACCTAGTGGGAAGTAAGTGATTGTGTTCTTTATTTAGAATATTCCATTTAAATGTATGTGTTTTGGTAGATATATTTTGAATTTGATCCAGTCTGATCAGATAAAGAAAAAAATATCAAGAATTTAGTCCAGGCTAGTCATTTTTTTTTTTTATTTGTATAAATTACTTCAATAGTCCATTATCTGCACATTTTTCCCGATACTTTGGGGCAAGTAATTTGACTGTATTGAATGAGAAAGAAGGCAGAGAAGTTCAATTTTACATATTTATTTTTATATTTAGTGGATAAATTCATGACTGATTGGTTTTATGGTCTTATTGTAGAGCAATATTTCAAGTAATTACATTCATGTTTTGTAGATCTCGGTTTTGGTGGAACACCAAAAAGGTGAGCATATGTTTTTCTGTGCTTTACATTGTGTAGATCAAACAAAATTTTGTATAGAGTATTGAACCATTTATAGTGCAACACCTGTTTGAGTGTATCTGGGCACTTTGTAGTTCACTGTGTCAAGATTTAAATCTTTGAAATTTTTATCTTGACTAACTATTTTAAAAACAAAATTACAGTATAAAACAGAGTAAAGATATTTATATTCTATTATAGTTTGAAATGGAGAACAAGTTGCCTAATGCTAAGCATTGAGCATACTGCTGACAAACGTACAAACACTTGGTGCTGAAAAGTCTATCTGATGTAGTACTGCAAGACCCTGGTAATCGGAATATATATGCTTAAAGGAGTTGTAATTCTATGCATTAAGGTGAAAAACCTTCTGTGCTGCTGCAGCCCCCAGAGCCCCCTTTTTTCTTACCTGAGCCCGATCATTCCATCGCCGAGGATAAGCCCAGCAGCTCCAGCTGCTGTCTCGGGTCCTCATTGGATAGATTGATAGCAGCAGGAGCCATTGGCTCTCGCTGCTGTCAATCAAATCCAGTGACACGGGGGGGTTGGGGCCCGAGTTCTGCTGTCCGTGTCAATGGACACAACCGCAGGACTCGGGAGAATGCATGCACGGGTGGCCCCATACAAAGCTCCTCTCCGAGGGGGCACCCGATGAAGAGGAGGAGCCAGGAGCGGCGCCGGGGGGGGGGGGGGGGGAAGGCGGATCGGGGCCGATCTATGGAAAACCCTTGCACAGAGCAGGTAAGTATGACATGTTTGTTATTTTAAAAAAACGAAACGAGCCTTTACAATCACTTTAAATATTTATAATTATTTTCTCTACTTAAACTGCAGAATTTGTTTTATTTCTCTATTGTTCATTAAAGAAGACAGCTTGATGATAATGAAAGTGATTGTAAACATTTGTTTTCTTTTATTAACAAAAAACAACAAGCATGTTATACTTACCTTCGACGGGGAAGCACTTCTCTGGGGACACTCGTGCAGGCATGCTCCCCAGCCCTGCTGCTGCGTGCATTGAAACAGACAGCAGGACCCGGCTCCCGCGCCGTTGGATTTGATTGACAGCAGCGGGAGCCAATGGCTGCACTGCTATCTATCCAATCGAGATCCGAGACTCCGGCTGAAGCGTGTGGGCTTGTCCCCGGCCCTGCAAAGACAGGGTTCAGGTAAGTAAAAGGGGGCTCTGGGGGGCTGTTACACTAAAGGAGGTTTAATGCATAGAAGGTGAAAAACCCAGAGTGTTTACAATCCCTTTAAGAAACCTAGGTTATATTTCCTCCTACAGGGGACACCAGGCACACAAAAACTAAAGGCCTGCTCTTTTAAGGTTTTAACCCATCCCACCTCACACCTGCCCAGTTTTGCTTAGTCTCCTCAGGAGAGTGGATGCGTTTTTTCCACTTTTATTTTTTTTCTCTGTTAGGAGGATTTTTATACTATCAACAGCTACTGGTAGATTCGGGCCAAATGCTAAAATCCTGGAAGTCTCTCCAGTCAGCCATTGAGTACAAGTTTCCCCAGTCCTCTTCCAGGATAGTAACCTAAGATGAGCAAATGGCAGATGAATTCCAGGAAGTAAACACTATACAAATCCTCTTATTGTGTTGTCTTCTTTGTGTTCCAGCTCATCCGAAGGAGATTTCTCCCCATTGCCTGGATGTGGTAAAGGGCGATCGGGGTTTACATCTTCCTTAGACCCCTTTCACACTTGTGCGACTTGTGCTATGACTTGGCACTGCAAAGCTGCATGACATGTCGTACCCCATGGTTTCCAATGAGTATGGTTCATATCTGCATCTTCAAAGTGGTCCCTGCACTACTTTGGTCTGACTTTGATGCGACTTGAGGTTCATAGACCACAGGATTACAGAGATATTGCTTCAAGTCGCATCAAAATCACGCGGCTCAAGTCTTACAAGTGTGAAAGGGGGACTAAGACAGACAAAAAGATTCCCTGTTTTTCCAAAAGGTCCTAAAAGGGTTTCTCTAGGTTCCCAATTTGACTTTTTTTAGGCTGTTTGGACTGGTTGCTGTGGTGGCCAGGGAGTTGTGAGATAAGTGTCTGCTTTCACTATTAAGCCCACTCAACTAGGGCGATGAATGAGTACATCTGGGGTTTTGTCATTATCGGACCTCTTTGTCTCAGATCTGTACTACTGCAGCCTAGTCTTCTGCGCTTATGTTCTCCTATATGGTAAATGCTAGTTTTGACCAAAAGGTTCTGAAAGGTACTATTTAGTGGCCTTCTTTTTCTCTTGCTGGGCTGGATCTGTATGTCGTTTTTAGTTGTGCACATCATTACATTGGGATCTACTGCGCTGTTACTTTCAAAAAATGTTTTGACGTTAAGGGCCCCTTTGTACATGTGCAATGCATGTATTCTCTTCCTTTGAGGCATACTGCTTTTAGCTAGCCCAGTTATTTTGAATGGGCTGGCTGTGCATTTCAATGGCCAAGAAACTGCACCTGTTGCATTTTCGGCAGTGCAACACACCAGAATGCATAGTATGTGCAGTGTGGTGTGCTGTGTAGTACAGGAACATTGCAGTTACTGAATGTGTGTGCTGGGGTGACATTTTAAATGAATGTTACTGCAACACACATAACACTATATGTTAGAGATAACCACAATGCACAAGTGTGAAGCCAGCATTTATGTTCCAGCTAGAAAAAGACATAGCTCTTCACTTGTAGAAAAGAGGTGTTTTGGAGTTCTGAATTGTCGGTGTGTTGTGATGAGACACTCTAACAATAGATGTATCTGCATACTTGTTTGTATGAATTGAGTAAAGTGTGTTTGACATGCGGACGATATGGTTGACTATGTCAGGGCTCAAAATTTCATGTCCTGAGCTACTAGCCAGGCCTTAAGAGTTACTTGCCAACAGTTGCCCCACCTAACCCCTGCCCTGCCCCACCCCTAAACACACCCTCATAAATTATCTCATTAAATGACACTGTTAAATGTTTTATGTAGAATTAAGTTACAAAAATAAATATTAACAACAACTTTTATCAGTGCCCATCGGCGCAGCCTCACCAGCGCCTATCGGCGCGGCCAAACCGGATCACACTGAGTGGGGATCTCCCGCTCTGACACAGCTTGGATTTGAATTGGCCAGTGGCCACAGTCAAGCGAAGTCCTGCCTCCTTTGATCGAAATCACACTACTTAAATTTCCCGGCATTGGATCCCGCAATTATGCTGTCTATCATAGGAGTCGGTCCAGGAGGCAGGACTTTGCTTGACTGTGGCCGCCGGGCAATTCAAAGCCAAGCTTTGTCACGGCAGGACCATCGCCCCCCCCCTCCGAGGAGGTCCCACACTCACCCTCCAAAAGCGGTAAGTCGAGTAGAAATTTTGAGGGCTGGTCATACCTATGCCTCCAGTTCCACCTCACTCCACCCCACTCACCCTCCAAATGCGGTGAGTCGAGTAGAAATTTTGAGGATTCATCATACCTGTGCCTTCAATCCCCCCCCCCCCCCCAAATCTATCATATGGTATGATAGATTTGGGGGAGGGAGGGGGATGGAATTGGAGGCATAGGTATGATAGCATAATCCAGTATACCTATGCCTCCAATTAACCCCCCACCCCCCCAAATCCAGCACATTTTATGCTGTCGATTCCCCCCCCCTCTTTCTCCCAGCACACATCTTGTTCAATCCCCCATTCAATGCCTCCAACCCCCTCAAGCACATGTACTGCTTCCAATCACAGCACACTGTCCACTCTTATAGTTGCCATTCTCCTGCAGTCACAGGGGTCCAGCATCGGTGTACACTGAGGATGGACCAATAGGGTTTGAGCCCCCCCACGTAGGACTGCCTTGAGACATGCACCGCCCCACTCATATGTGCAGCAGGAGGAAGGTGGAGAGGGGCCGACCCAGGCGGCTGACGGTTGCTATTGGAATGCCCACGCTGCGGGGGGGGCACTGGCTATACATTCCTGGGACAGCACAGCCCTGTCCATACTCACACTCCTCATATTTCAACTTGCCAAATGCGAGCAGGCGAGTGGAAATTTTGATGGCTGGACTATGTGATGTTTGATATTTTCACCCTAAATAATAAAGAAGAAATTTGAAGTATTTGTTACTGGTCTTTTAGATCTGATATGCAGTGGAATCAGCCTTCTGAGAAGAAACTTACTGGTGGGACAAACTGGCAAGCCAGAACAAGCACTTCCACAACATGGAACGCCGCCCCTGTAGCTCCTGTGTCACAAGTGGTAAGTTCTACAATTTGGTCATTACATAGAAATTTTGGACTATTTGTGGGCTTTTGTGTCATTATAAAGGGTTTAGTTTGTTTTAATTTTTATTTATTTATTTTTTACTCAGAGTTGGACAACTTTTTTTTTATAGAAATGGTTAGACTTGAAATTTATGGAAGACTAATGTCTTTAAAGAGACAGTGCCACATTTTCCCTTCTGGGTAAAGGGGCTGTACCTTTGTAAATTGCCCCCTAAACCTCTGATACTCATCTTTCAAGTACTCCCTTGCTGCTTTCGCCTATGTTACTGCTGGCACTAAAATCCCCCGTGTCAGTAGTGTTGGATACAACAAATGGCAACCACCCCAACTTACAACTGGCCTTCGCATTAAAAACAGGGGTGTAGTTTGCACACATTTGCAAATATATGCCTAAGCTGCAGGACCACGTCACGGCAGCCTAGTGTACTGCAGTCCGAACTATAAATTTTAAAAGCCTCCAAAGTTGGAGCACATATATAATAATGGATAGATTCTCCTCATCCGCTGCTGTAGGCGTGTAGGCTGCTTGAAGACTGAGATGATTAGCATTGTTTTCCCTTTCATATATTCAATTTCTAATTTGTTTTTATACAAAATTGCATTGAAAAAAAGTAGCTCTTAGAGCGTTGACTGCTCTCAAGTGGGCTTGAAACCGCTTTTGAGGTTGATTTTATTAATAAAAAAAAGTGGGTGTTTTTCATCACAATTCCATACATTTTAACTAAAATGATAGTGAAACTCAAGTTGTGTTAAAGAGGAGGTAAACTCCCCTTGTGTGATTTGTACCTATAGGTAAGCTTATAATAAGGCTTGCCTAATAGGTACTGTAAATATCTCCTAAACTTGCACCGATTAGGAGATATTTACTATATACTGCACCGATTACGTCATGGGTGCATGCACTCTGAAGAAATGGCCACCTGTGCCACTTCTTCAGGGCCTGCGCCGTGATGTCATCATGGCTCCGGCCAATCACAGCGCTGGAGCCCCCAAACCCAGAATAAACATTGGGGAAGATGTCGGCTGTGTCAGTGGTGTGCGGGCGCCGCTGCAGGGCTTCGTTCTAAGGTATTTTATAACGAGCTAGTATGTGATGCATATTAGCTCATTATGCCTTTGCCTTACAGGGTTTCTGTTTTTTTGTTTTTATCTGGGTTTACACCCCCTTTAAGGTAAAATTGCTTCCATCCAGGTGTGTTTATATACATTACAAGGATTTTCGCAAACTTAAATACAAATTATTACTTATCTCTGTTCAGAAGATGTTTGTGTAAGGCTGTAAGCCTTACTAAGTCTTTCCACAAATGCACTACCATGGACAGTATCCACCTTCATTATAACCACCTGATTGGTCTCAATTTTGTACCATTAAAGTAGAACTATGGTCAAAATGAAGGAATCAATATGTTATGCACCTATACAGTCTGTTAAATATGTCACTGATTGTTTTGCAAAAAGCAGTAAGGATGGTGAGATATCTACCTTGTCCCCTGCTATCATGTGCACTTCCTTTAGTCAGGTGACAACTTTACCTCCTGGTTTTCGAATCGTCTGTGTTGAACAGAACACGTTGTTCCCATTTGCGTCTATTTTATCTCTGCAGAAACATCCTGACATCACTGGGGGAGGGGCTCTTGCATCCCAGGGAAATCTCAGGCATTTTATAATACATACAAGTCCTGATTAGACTCTGCCCACGATTGAGCAGTGAAGCCCCACCCACTCCCACCTATGTCCTGCCTTTGCCCGCCCACTGCTCTAGCTCCTAGCTAGGCTTCTGTTCTGCCAGTTTACAAATTACCAAAGGAAAGCAGGCAGGGAGAAGTGCACGGATTAATAGACAGATCTATGTGCAAATGAACCTGTACTGTTTTACATAGCACACACCCAGCTATTGATTGGCAGATGGGTGTGTGTTATGTAAAATAGACTGAGCATCATAGAAGACTAGAGGACTGGGGGGATAGACAAGCTATTTCACTGAAAGGAAATTACATCTGAGCTCTGCTGAACTCCCCCCATCATCACTTGTAGTGTATAGCAAAGAAGAAATGAATGGGGGATCACACTTTTAGCTACATGATAGGAAAATAATCATTTCAGTTATTATGTTTATTCCCATTTGTAACTTTCAGGTATTTCTATGAGGATTTACTAAAATATGTATGTTGCCTTTAGTTGCACTTTTTAAGTTCACACCAGTGCAATTTGTCATGCAATTTGACAGCTCCAAATCACATGAAAGTCGCCCCTCATAGTCAGCAATGGAACTGTTCAAATTGCTGTGACTCAGAAAAAGATTCCTGCGCTACTTTTTGCCAATTTCATTGTGAATTGCATAGACTTCTGTTGTATGAATTTGCAAGCCACAATGAAATCGGCAGTGCAAATCACACTCATGTGCGGCTTTGAAATTTCACTGAAGTAACGCAATTTCGAAGCTCCACCGGTGTGAACAGGGGCTAAAGAGATGCGCTTTAGTATCTTGTACATTGCTATGCTTTGGCATGTGCAGAATGGGGCCTCTGTTGGTGCCTATGTTGAAAGGTGAATATACTGGAAACTTTTGTTCACCGGTAATGAATGGGAGCCTCCCTTC
Organism: Glandirana rugosa; assembly: GCA_018402905.1. NCBI lineage: Eukaryota > Metazoa > Chordata > Amphibia > Anura > Ranidae > Glandirana > Glandirana rugosa. Next base: position 483,410 of record BLSH010365564.1, read on the forward strand.
CTGTACCAACGTATACCCAGTAGGTTGATGTAGTAGCCATCATTCTGCATCTGTACGGTATAAAGATGTTAATTTTTTTAAAACTTGCATTTTTAATGTTGCTCTAGTCCTGGCAAGGGAAGCTTTAAGTGGTCATTGTTACTCGGGATACTTTCTATGAAAGTTTTCAATATTTTGATATGGACAAAGGTTTTTTTTTTTATTTACTTTTTATATATGTATATATATATATAAAATCATTTTAGTATATATTAGTGTATGGTGATTTTGTGTTTTTGTTTTAATTATGTCATCACAGAATGGCGTCCACTATCCTGGATATGTAAGTTCTGCTCATCGTTTGGTATTGTTAGATTGTTACATAGTTTTCTTCACTATTTAATATTTAACATTAGCCTTCATTCTTTCTGCTACAATTAAAAATTGTATTTTCTTTTTTATGCTCTTTCTCGCTGAACATACATACACTATATTACCAAAAGTATTTACACGCACATGAACTTTAATGGCATGCCAGTCTTAGTTCGTAGGGTTCAATATTGACCCACCCTTAGCAGCTATAACAACTTCAACTCTTCTGGGTGAGCAAGTTTGTGGTCGAGGAACTTGACTGGTCTGCACAGAGTGCTGACCTCAACCTGATAGAACACCTTTGAGATGAATAAGAGCGTAGACTGCAAGCCAGGCCTTCTCATCCAACATCAGTGTCTGACCTCACAAATGTGCTTCTGGAAGAATAGTCAAACAATTCCATAGACACTCCTAAACCTTGTGGACAGCCTTCACAGAAGAGTTGAAGCTGTTATAGCTGCAAAGGGTGGGCCAACTCCATATTGAACCCTACAGACTAAGACTGGGATGCCATTAAAGTTCATGTGTGTGAGAAGGCAGGTGTGCCAATACTTTTGGTAAAATAGTGTGTGTGTGTACGTGTACATACATACATACATACATACATACATAATTTATGTTTACGGTTTAGATTCTGACTGCAGTCATCCTTACTGCATAACCAGAAAGCACACCTAAGCCTCCTAGCTACTTACACTGTGCTATAGTTGTTGCTGTTGGGACCTTATGCATTGTATAACATTAGATGCTTGTCCTTTGGACCTCAACAGGCAAAAATTGTCAGTTAGATCATCAGCCCAAATCTAGATGTTGAATTGTTCAGATTATTATTATACTGTATTGTAAACTGTTCATTCAGCTGATGCAGCTAGAGAAGGAGACGGCATGCTGCACTGCAGCTAGGGAGCGCAAACTTGTAGAGTTAAGCCTGTTCTGAAAAAAGCAGAACGGAGGGGGATTGAGATGCCTGTTTCTCTGGAGAGGCCCCCTACAGCTGCGTAATGAAAAGCAGGAGCAGCATTTTTAACCACTTCACATCCACGCTATAGCCAAAAGACGGCCTTGGCGTGGACGTAAAATGCCGGGAGGGCATCCATGTACGTCCTCCCCTTTACGTGCTCCCCGCGCGCCATCGGGGAAGATCTGTGATCGCCGTGTCAGATCGTGGTAAATGGCCAATCACACCGGCCATTTACCACGTGATCGGCGGGTCCAATGAGAGATGATTTCAAGTGTAAACATATGAGATCATCTCTCGTTGCCGGCTTTCTCTGGCGGTCTCTGTGTGAGGAGAGAGAGAGCATTCTGTGCTGCGATCTATTCATTGATCCGATCAGTGAGTTAAAACACACGATTTACTGTGCCCAAATACTGCCCATCACAGTGCCCACTGGTGTCAAGGTACCCATCACTTTTACAGTGCCACCATCTGTCATCAGTGTCACCAGACCTGTCGTCAGTGCCATCAATCAGTGTCATCAGTGCCACCTGACCTGTCGTCGGTGCCATCAATCTGTGTCATCAGTGCCACCTGACCCTGTTGTCAGTTCCACCTGACCTGTCATCAGTGCCATCAATTATCAGTGTCACTTGTCATCAGTGCCACCTGACCTGTCATTAATGGCACTGATGACAGGTCAGGTGGCACTGATGATACGCGACACTGATGAAAGGTCAGGAGGCACTGATGACACATGACACTGATAATTGATGGCACTGGTGACACTGATTAATGGCACTGATGACAGGTCAGGTGACACTGATGATACGTGGCACTGATCAGTGT
>BLSH010365564.1:486363-497768 GCA_018402905.1 Glandirana rugosa
CTTGACTTGAATGATATTCCAGCTGAATTTGTTTTGACCGATTAGGTCGTATATCAAAGTAAATTTTAGTCACCTTTGTTTTGTTGAATACATTTCAACCTTGATAAATGTATGTTGTCCTATTGGAACTTCAATTTACCTCATCAGGTGAAGACGTTTTTTTGTTTTTTGTTAGACACTTATCTTGGTTTTCTTTTCACCGAATAAAAGGATGGTAAGGTATGTGTCCGTGAACACCACAACCACGACCTATCCAGTAACCACCTCCACGGAACTGTGTGTTTTTTTTTTATTTATTTATTTTATGTACTTACGGGGAAACACTGACAACCCAGAGATCGCATATGGCAGTGTGAACTGCCGCTCAGAGACCTGCGATGCGGGAACCCGCAGTGAATTCGCAGGGTTCCCGCACCGCAGCAGTGTGAACCTAGCCTAAAGGTGAACTTGCATTTGGATGTTTTTCAGTTGTTTCTGTTTTTTGTTTTATGTTGTGGTGTCACTAAATTGCTGAAAACAGTCACAAAGGGGCATTCATGTATTTTATTTATTTATTTTTTTTTTGTGTGTCAAGGCACCTCCACCAATGACCTATCCAGCACCAACACCACAAGTGCCTGTGTATGGAATGGTAGGAAAATAAGCCACTTTTCTTTTGGTTCTATTCACAGATTGTTTTTTGTTTTTTTGCAGAAGTGGACTACTCCATTTAACTTCAAGGTTATCCTGTTGTATGTAAATAGTTCCAACTTTACATAAGTTGTTTTGTTTCCACTGATTTTAAATGAAACTATATGCTGGATTAGCCAGTTTTGTTTAAGTCGACCTTATAGTAAGTTCAGTTCAGGCAAAAAAAAGAATACCTACAAAACAAGATGAAAAGTGAAAAGTTGCCTTTTGCACCTACCTGTGCTAACAAACCGCACTCCATTTAAGAGGCATTCTTTGCTGAAATCTGCTGAAAGATAAACACTTGTTGGAATGTCAATCTTCTGTGTTACCTAACCACTTAGTGGCTTACCCCCGCCGCCTTCCTGAGGCAGCTCTGCATGGCAACCAATCAACTCAAACTTAACTGAATAAGCTGAAGATAGAAGCTGATTGGATGCCATACACAGTTGCTCCATTTTTATTTTATAAATTCCCCTCAATGTGTTTATACAATTCATACTCCTAACTTGAAGTACAATACTCCTGAAGTAATTCTTTAGGCTGCATTCACATATCAGCGTATTGAATCATGGGGCAGATTTGCCGCAAATCTGCCCGCGTTTTGAGAGCGCCGATACGTGAATGGCAAAACGTGGGACGCATATTTGAGATGCCATTCATTTGAATGACGCCTCAAAACGCAGTGCGGGTCTGCAGCGATTGTCGGGCGATAAAGCGTGCTGCAATTGCGGCAACCCGCATCGTGGGTCGTATGTCACCCAAAAATAGTTCAGGAGCTACTTTGGGGCAACATGCATCCCGCGATGTGGGTTTCTGCGATTGGAGCACGCCCGACAATTGCGGCAGACCCGCACCACGTTTTTGAGGCGTCATTCAAATGAATGGCATTTCAAATATGCGTCCAGCATTTTGCCATTCACATATCGGCGCTGTCAAATCGCAGGCAGATTCACGGCAAATCTGCCCGTGATTCAATATGCTGATATGTGAATGCAGCCTTAAGGAAAAGAATATGTATGGAATTGTGTAATTTCATTAAAATCACTGTGCTGAGGTTTGTATGTTTCTGTTACACATGTGTGCTGACTATAGGGGGAGTAGGCTCAGGCTTTATTTACCTATGCCCCTTTAAGCTCCTCCCACTGTTAATGCAATTTTGCCACAGTCACAATTCATTGCAGTGGTGGGGGGTAAAAAACATTTATTGGCCTGGGATGCTAGGTGTGCCACTGGACCACCAGCTGTCTTTCAGTCACTTTTTGTGTCGCAGCATCAGAAGGAACCTTCTTTTTTCTTTTTCTCTCTTTTTTTTTTTTTTTTTTTTTTAAAGGCTGTGTTTTCCACTTTAAATTGTGAGGGTTCCATCGTTACTTAACCTGCTATGGTGTCTAGCCTGGATAATCCTACATCTGAATGTGCTGAAAAGATTTTTCACTCTATTCATTCCCCATTTATTTACAGAAATTGGGACTTCATGGACAAGCAATCCCTTGTCCCTAAATGGTTCCAGACCCTTTTACCAGAAGATTTTGTGAAAAAAATGGTGTACTCCTCCCAGCGTTTATCCTTATAGAGTCTCATCTTAAACCAGGCTCTCTCCATCCCTATTGAAGGGGCTCTGTCATTTATGGACCCTACTAACATGAAGTTGGAAGCACATTCTCAATCCATCTACTCCTTAGTGGGATCATCCCTTTAATATTTGCTAGCCACTGTTTTTATTTCCCAGACTTGGTCTAAATCACTAAGTGGAGGTCAGGCAGTTGCTTGTGTTGATCCTCACTTTATTCATTGTGTTGACCAAATTACTGTCACAGCACATTTTATGTGCAACACAGTACTGGATGCTTGTCCTGGTTTGCTGGGGTATCCATTTTTCCTGTTCAGATGTGCAGAGTAATCTGGCTTAAGTGCTGGTTGGAGTAGCCACAGTTTAAGGGGGGCTTGTTAGACCTAGCTTCGTGGGAGACTGACTTTTTGGCTCTTCATTGGATGAAATCATTAAAAAGGTGATGGGGTAAGAGTACTTGCCTGCCCCAGATGCACAAAAAAGGCACCTTTCTATTTTGCATCAAAATGTTTCTTTCATTTGGTACTCTCTTCCAATCTCACTAGTCTTCTCCCACCTCCTTGGGTTCAGGTGCTTCAAGATGCCCATAGCAATCCTGAAAAGCAAAACCTGCTGATAAATTTGCTTCAGCATGTAGGTCCATCCCACCAACTTTATCTCGTGTGGGGAGACATCTGATGGTCTTTGAGGAGATCTGGTAAGTGCACATAGCTGACACTTCAGTGTGGGAAGTAGTATTCAAAGGTTAGAAAATAGTTTTAGCCTCATTCTCCACTTCGATGGACCTTCTCTCTGTGATTTGGGGATTTTTAAACCTAGGAGTTATTGTTCCTTTGTCTAAAAGGTTTCATGGGTTGTATGCCTTGTGCACACAGACAGATTAAAGACTAAAAATCTATGTAGAGGAAAAGCCCAGCAGCTTTATGTATGCCTAGGGGGCCGCAGATGGAGCATAGTTTCGGACATAAAAGTGGATGGTTGTTTACAAGTTTACTTGCTTTGGTGCGTCAGTGTAAAACGCACATGCTCAGATGAAGTATTTCGGTATTCGGGGAATACGCCATACTCCTATTAATATAAGGCATTTCTGCATTGGGTGATGCTGGATATGGATTTGCTAGCATCTAGGTTTACCACAAAGCTGGATAGATTTGTTTCCAGGGCAGGAGGTCCGTTGATAAATCGGGGGATGCCTTGTTAGCACCGTGGAATAAGTGTGCCCTGATCTCTGTGCATTTCCTCTGCTGAAGCTATGACCTCTTCTGCTTCGCAGGATTAAATGCAAGGGCATTCCAATCATTTTTATAGCTCCAAACTGGCCCCAGAGTGTGGCACGTTCATTTGTTAGCTAATGCTAGGTGGCATCTGTCAGATCGCCCAGATCTGTCATTCCAGAGATTATCACCCATCTTATAATCTTCCACTATGTTCCTTAGTAACTGGCTTGGATAGTTTACTGGTTGAGTCCTGGTTCACACTGACATGTCAAATCGCATGCCAATTCGGCGGCAATAGCACCGTCCTAATTGGTGCGAGGCCGCACTTGTGGCGCTGCACCGATTTCAAAAAGTTGTTCTTGAACTACTTTTTGTGATTTTCATAGGTATCTGTGCAGTATCCCACACAGATGTCTGTGAAATCGCTGCCGACATCGGGACTGACGTGCGGGAATGAAATGGTGCAAATTCAACTGAACTCGCACCATTTCATTCCCGCACTCAGTGTGAACCTGGGCTGAAACCCATTGCAGATTCTGTTATTCCAACATTGCTTAAAGTTCGTAAACGTGCTTCTCATAAGAGTTATCAAATGCGGAAGGCTTATTTTTGCTGCTTGAGTTTTTGAGTGCTTTTCCCACGTGCTTTTTTGGTGGCCTTGTTCTTTCTTTCCTTTATTTTGGTGTTTAGCCCTTTAGCAGCTTCAAAGGTTAGGTCTGGCCTTTTGATGTTCTTTTCAACATACTCTTGCTCCTAATTCACTAATTATTTCTATCATTCAGGGAGTTGCTCCCCTGTTGGCTCTTGAACAGTAAAATGCTGTATTGTCATTACAAAAACCCTTTTGTAGACATTTCCTTGAAGTTGATATCCCATAAGCTAGCCTTTCTGGTGGTCACTACTTCGGCTAAACGGGTCTCCAAGTTATCAGCATTATTCTAAACTAAATTCTGGATCGGAGAGCATGAAAACCTCTAAGTGGATTCAACAGATTGTTGAGACCTATGAGTTGCTATAGCACTGAGTTACCTTTTTTATCATCACACTTTTTCTAAGTTAACGTCAACATGTCTGCAGCTGCTTATGTTCATTTTGGACACAAAGTTCTCCTAGCAGCTCTTTAATGCCCTTGGCCTCATTTTGGAACATGGCTCCCTCACCTATTTTGTTATCTTTTCTCTTTGGACTACTTGCTACAACAGGCAAGGTAGGAGGAGTTGCAGCCTTAAAGAGGCAGGCCTTGAGTTCCATTCCTCCTGTAGGCAGCAGTATAACCCTATGTTACATAACAAACTATAGGGCTCTAAGAAAAGGATTTTACACATTAGTACAAAAATCTTAACATCTCTTATGATTTCCCTATCTTTTTCAGGTTCCTACACAGATCGGGGCAAATCCTCTCATGGTCCCTCAACCAATTCTTTATACACAGCCTGGAATCAGACCAACAAATCCATTTGCACCTGTAACTGGAGCTCAGGTAGGTGTACTACTTTGAAATACCAACTACCTTTTAATAATCTCATGACTCTGTAATGGTTAGATTTATGAATTTAAATTTGGAGTGATCTCCATTTTTACAAACACATAGGGTATAGCAAAGGCATGCACTATGATCAAAGTGCTTGTTTGGGTATGAAAAATGGTTAATTTAACATTTGTTAGTCTTTTTGTGTTTACATAACTGCTGCTTAATTTCTACACTGCTTGCAGGACCAGGCTTTGGGTGGAGCTGATCCAGGAATGTCACATTGTTTCATTCCCAGATGGCTTTGCACTATACAGGCACTGTAAACAAGTGACCGCACTCAGTAGTCTTAATCCACTGGTTACCACTAGCTTCTGCCTCTTCCTTGTTTTTTTTTACACTACCTTAATAGACTTTTACTGCCGTGGCCCTAAGATCTTTGAGAATCTAAATGCTGGGAGGCGGAAGTGTGCAATCCAATCACGTGACCTCTGTGATGGGCTTTCACTTGATTAGAAGCTTCTGTTCGCAGGCATGCATCAGGAGCTTCCCATGACATCTTGGTTACTGTGCTGGGTGCATGCAGTGAGCGAGCCCTCAGCACAGAAAACCATTCTTCATTGATGCTTATATGCAGCCACTTTGCATTAAAGCAGTATTCAACCCAAAACCAAAAGAGTAACATATTGCAGCTTACCAATCATTCGATGTGGTGGATGCATCAGTTTTTTTTCTTTGGCTTTTTTCCCCTTCGTATTCACCTTGTGATTTGGCCAATAACACACCTCCTGTATTATTGAGACACCACTCTGGAGGAATGAAAACCGGACACAGAGAAGACAGCAGCATTGTCAGTCTGGGGGAAGGGTAGTGTTGAATGTATTAGCAGAGCTAAAAAAAACCTAACCTATTGAAGCCAAACTCCAGCTCACACATTATAATCAGTTACAGCAAACAGTTTTTTTCCTTTTGGGATAAAGGTTTTGCGTGAACAAATAAAAGCAGATAATTTTAATCACCCCTGCCAGTGTTAAGTGGTCTGTCTCATCCATGTAAATGGATACATTCTGCTGGAGAGCATGAGCTTGTGAAAAAGACTTGCTGGCTGGATCACCACATGAAAACTGAAGAAAGAAAGCCTAAGGCCACTTTCACAGGGGCACCTTCACATAGTCCCCCTATGTAGATCCATCATTAATCACGTCGTCCAGCGTTGTAGGTCCACATCAATCATGAGGACCTGCATGAAAAGAAGCCTGCTAAACCAGACCTCTACCGTTGCTTGCCGGAGCCGAATTACCTTGTCGGTTCTCCACGCAGCTAAAGTAACCAGAGGGATGAGGCCATCCGGTGACATCATTGGGTGAAATCCAATCCTCCTGTGCTCGGGACCCTCAAACCAAGAGTCATCCAATAGTGACAGACTGAATATTCCTCATAGATATTCTTAATCAATGTGAGTAACCTTCCACATTCAGAAGGTCTTGCAGCCCTCATCAGGACCATGGGCATCTAAAAGCACTAAAGGTTAAAAAATAAGAGAAGGGCACACCGACCTAGTGCAATGCCGTTTAAAGGGTTTATTCAGAATTGCTTTTGTATAAAAACATACAAACAGAGCAGTATAAAAGACATCATAAGATGAGTGGTAGATGCAGTGCTGCCAAGGCACTTTCGGATCTCTACCTCAGCAGGGGGACTGGACGATGTCCGTGTAGCCAGGCTGACACGTTTCCAGGGCGAACCCTCTTCCTCAGAGCCTCTGGGTGACCCCACTCCTTTGTTTACTTTAGTGGCGGGGCTGAATAGGAAGAAGTGAAACAAACTATTTTTTTACTTGTCAAAAACTGTGATGTGTGTTTATTTACACTAGTCTTTTTTACTGTGAATGAGTAAGGGGGCAGGATCTTGGGGCCCCCTTGTTAAAGAGAGCTTTCAGATTCCGATAAGTCACCCCCACAACCACTGGGCCAGGATTGTGGGGAAGAGGCCCTTGTCCTCATAACATGGGGACAAGGTGCTTTGCCAGGGGGCCCCCTGACAAATTACCCCCTCCATGTTTAGGGCATGTGGCCTCGTATGGTTCAGGAGGGAGGGGCGATGCACGTAAACTGAATCCGTTTTTTTTCTTTGAAAAGAAGTGACTGAACAGATGACGCCCATGTGAAAGGGGCTCAAAATAAAATGAAACTAATATAGCCCTCACATCTAAGAATTTGTAAGTTCTAATATATTAAATGTTTGCTTTTAGTTTAATACTGCTTTAAAGTCCACCTGCTAAACTCCCGGGAACAGGTTCAAAAAGCCTGCATGTATCTAAATGTATAGCCCCTAAATCTGTCTCTCACAATGTCAGTTTGTAATAAATAGGTTACATTTTATTGTAATTGTTAAATTAGATTTTCTTGACCTCTTAATTTTTTTTTTTTTTTGTGAACAGATGCAATTCATGTAAAGCTACCAAAGCAGCAAGGATGCGTCCACAACCAAAAACTGGTTACAAGTGAATGGCCAGTCTCTCACCAACATGGTCTTTACCAGGGCACCAATGTATTTCTGGTGTAATATAAAAGTACCCATTCTTTGAACTGCAGTGCTTTAGAGGATACTGATTATAACTGTCCCTCTGCCATGGAATCTGATGTGACCTGCTTTGACTGTGCAGAGCTGCTCTAAGACCACATTCTAATTTCCTTCTATTATACTGGTGACAGGCAAAAATCGGATAAAAAACATTTCCTTATATGAACATTGAGGTGCCTTTGTCCAACAACACTCATGAAAGGGTTTTGTAAAATTAATTGGATTTTTTTCCCGTTCTCTATTTTTAAATTTCTCTTCCTGTTTTCCTCTCTGATTATATAACTGTTTGGCTAGTCTGCTCAGTTAACTGAACAATAAGATTGTCAGGTTTTATGTGCACTGGAATACTCCCACACGATCCATATTGTGTAACTAGAGAACAGAATATGACCTTCATGAAGTCAACGACAGGAAAGCTTACAATTTTATACTGTGGCGATTACATGAAAATGAACTTTGGAAATGCACAAAACCAGTAGAGAAGCCAATGACAATGCAATAAGATGTCTCATCGCTTCAGAAGTTTGTATTTTTTTCAGTCTATGTCCATGATCACTTCATTAGATGGAAACTCTCTTCTTCTGTTACTTTCAAGCTATCTGTTTTTGTTGTGCAACCTGGCTCTAATAACACTTTGCTTTCCTTTTCTGTGTATTCTCCCCTTTAAATCCACCCATGAGTTCACTGTGTTGGAGGCATTGCATATAATAGGACGTTTTTCTTTTTCTTTTTTTCTGCCACCACTTAAAAAAAAAGTTTGTATCTTGTAAGCATTCAATAAGAGCCCCATAGCTCTTACTATTTGTGCCACTTTACTTAAAATACAGTAAGTACATTTTTTATTGTGTAAATATATATTATATATACCTGAAATTAATTTCTTCAATGCTGATGCATCCTTATCTTTAGGTCTTTTTCTTGAAGAAATGTCCTTTTAAAAAGGATTTTGAAAATGTGCTAATTGTCTTTCAAAAAAATTAGTTAATGCCAAATTAATTAAGTAGATTAAATGTATCTATTTATTTAATCACAACAAAGCATCAGACTATGTCCAGAATGCCACTTGACTTCATTATTATTATAGCCATGTGGCAGTGGGGGTAAAAAGGACATCAAAGCAAAGGTGAATCATGCCACTGGTCGCCAAAAAAAAACAAAAAAAACTGGATATCCCTTTGTGATGAAAAAACAAGTTATTTCCTTTTCAATTCCAGTGCTCAAAGAATGAAATTTCAGTATGTTACAATAAAAATGATATGTGAACTTTTAGCATTTGTATCTGTTCTTGGGGGACCTCCCCAACTTGTAAGGGTCGGCTACAGAAAACAAATATATGGCGTTCTAAAACAAGTGTTTTTTTTTTTTTTGTTTTTTTGTTTTTTTTTTTGGGGGGGGGGTGTTTTTTTCGTGAAAGAATAAATCTGTATACTTTTATCATTTTAACATTGAAATGTCTTTACTGTTTGTGGCATTTTTGATATATACATACACACACACCAATCCTATCTTTCTTTAAAAGCCTCTACAGGTTGCCAGTTTAGATTTAAGCAGGAAGTCTGGATATAGAAATATTGCCCTCACTCTGATGTTCATGACGATATCTCGCATGTGTGGTGCGATCACCGTTTACATATGTGTGCCAAACCCTCATCTGCAACCCAGGATTCAGGTTGGCCTCCTCTACTGCCAGGAATCTTGTTTTGTTGGCCTCATAGAAACATCCATTGAAAATATCGAGGATGTTCCTCTTGCGACCATGTCGTAAAAGGTGGCCTTCTTGGTGACCATCACTTCTGCCTGTGGAGTGTCTGAGCTCAAGGCTCTTTCCTGTAAGAAGCCCTTTTTAGTGTTGTATAAGGACAGGGTGGTTCTTCATCCCAGGCTCTCTTCCTATCCAAGGTGGTTTTGGCCTTTCACCTTAACAGGGACATAGTCTTACTTTTCTTGTGTCCTCATCCGAGAGCAGTGACTCTTTATTGCCTGGATGTGGTCAGAGCTATTATGGTTTATTTCTTGGCGACAGCATCTATTTGGAAGTCTGATTTTACAGTGATACAGATAGACAATTTTTTATGTTAAACATTTTTGATACCCTACCTTTTAATTTTATTTTTTCCTTGATTGAACATTGACTGTGACAGCTCCTTTTTATGGAGATATCTGGGATCTATTAAACCCCATACTTTTTTCCTCTGGCCTCCAAAGCATCGGATCAAACTGAGATCAGTTTGATCAGATGCTTTACAAGCCAGTAACAGCTTGTAAACAAACCAAAACCTGAAGTTTTGAAATTCTCCCCAGACACCCTTTGGCATCTGTAAAGGTGATGGCATGGCTTTATTGTCTGTTGGGACACTTTTACATTGTGCAGAATCGCCAGATGAACAAAAGGGTACCTCGATCATTGCAGCAGCTGCATCAGTAACCCGAGATATCACCACTCCCATCCCAGTACATATATACAATACGTTTTAGGCAGGGGTGAAGAAGTGCTGTAAAGTAAGAACCCTTTCAAAAATATATATTTTAATTGTTTCTATCAATTTACAAAATGCAAAGTGAGTCAACAGAAGAAAAATCGAAATAAATATTTGGTGTGACTACCCTTTGGCTTTAAACAAGTGTTTATGCTTGCACAAGTCAAAATTTTGTAGGATTAGAGTCAGGTATATGATTAACAACCAGTTATACCAAGCAGGTGCTAATGATAAATTTCATAAGCGCAATCAAACAGAAACCGATTTGCCAGGAGCTTAAAACTGGGCAAAGAACAGCAAAACTGCTACTAAGGTGAGGTTGTGGAAGACAATTACATGTCACAGGTCATACACAATGGTAAGACTGAGCACAGCAACAAGACACAAGGTAGTTATACTGCATTAGCAAGGTCTCTCCTAGGCAAAGATTTCAAAGCAGACTGGGATTTCAAGATATGCGGTTCAAGCTCTTTTAACCAATTCAGCCCCGAAAGGATTCCCCCCTTTATGACCAGAGCACTTTTTGCAATTCGGCACTGCGTTGCTTTAACTTGACAATTGCGCAGCCGTGTGACGTTGTACCCAAACGAAATTGGCGTTCTTTTTTCCCCACAAATAGAGCTTTCTTTTGGTGGTATTTGATCACCTCTGCATTTTTTACTTTTTGCACTATGAACAAAGAGCGACAATTTTGAAAAAAAAAAAATCAATATTTCTTACTTTTTGCTAAAATGCATATCCAAAAAAAATATATAAACAGATTTATTTATCAGCTTAGGCCAATAAAGGGATTTTATTAAAACTTACCGTAAAATCCTTTTCTCCGAGTTCACTGACAGACGCAGCTCTCCATTACGTGTGGGGTTTATGCTGGTCTCACCAGGAGTTAACTAGGCAGGGAAAAGAAACAGCTGGCCCCTCCCATGGGGCCGTCTTCTCTTCCCAGATAAACCCCCTCTATGGAATAGCTCACCAGTTCGTACAAAAGCCATACAAGAACAGAGCACAGAGGGGTGCGTCTGTCAGTGAACTCAGAGAAAAGGATTTTACGGTAAGTTTTAATAAAATCCCTTTTTCTCCTATCGTTCACTGACAGACGCAGCTCCATTACGTGTGGGGATGTCCCCAAGCTGTGTCAAAAAGAGGGGTGGGCAAACGCTAACAACAGTACCCAACAGAACCTCTGAGGCGCCAGACGCACCTACACTGCCGCCTGCAAAACTTTGCGGCCAAAAGCAGCATCCGACTTTATAAAACTTAGTGAAAGTGTGAACCGAGGCCCAAGTGGCCGCCTTGCACACCTGTGACACCGAGGCCTAGTGTCTAAAAGCCCAGGAAGTGCTAAAAGTCCGGGTAGAATGAGCCGTGACCGGAAAAGGGGGAACCTTGCCCCGAACAGAATATGCATGGGTCACGGT
>BLSH010365564.1:510719-525169 GCA_018402905.1 Glandirana rugosa
GAGACGCAGTAAAGACTAGTGACGATATTTATTTTTTTCTCGCTGTTAAAACGTTTTTTTTTTTTATAAAAAGAATGAAAAACGATTTTATGTTTAGGTTTTTTTTATATTTTTTTGTAAACAAAGTAGCCAAAATATAAGAAGGAGTATAAAAACTATTTTTTTTTTTTTTTTCGTTAGTCGCAAATAACTAACCAAACTGTATAAATGCCAATGGTCCCAAAAAAGTGTCAAAGTGGTCTGACATGTCCGCCGCAATATTGCAGTACCGCTAAAAAACGCAGATCGCTGTCATTACTAGTAAAATATTTAAAAAAAATAACCCCAGAAATGAATTCTCATTCGTAAACGCGGCAACTTTTGCGCAAACCAATCAATAAACGCTGATTGCTTTTTTTTTTTTTTTTATCAAAAATATGAGGAAGAATATAAAACCGATGAAACAAATGTTTTTTTATATTTTTTTTGGATTTGTATTTTAGCAAAAAGTAAGAAAAATATTTTTTTTTTTTGCAAAATTGTCGCTCTTTTTTTATTTATAGCAGTGATCAGAAATGACGCAGAGGTGATCAAATATCACCAAAAGAAAGCTCTATTTGTGGGAAAAAAAGGACGCAAATTTTGTATGGGTACAATGTCGCACGAACGCGCAATTGTCAGTTAAAGCGACGCAGTGCCGAATCGCAAAAAGTGCTCTCTTCCTAAACTGGGAAATCCTTTCGGGGCTGAAGTTGTTAACCAGACACTGACAGAAGTCCCAAGACTGCAGGCGCTTTAGCGCTAGAAATAGTGCCTGAAAACTGCCTCCCATTCATTTGAATGGGTGCTTTCACACTGGGGCGGTGTGCTTGTGGATGTTAGAAAATTCCTGCAAGCAGCATCTTCGGGGCTTGTTTGGAGCGCTATAAATAGCGCTCCAAAAACGGTCCTGCCCATTGAAATTAATAGGCAGCGCTTCCAAAGTGACTTAATAGCCCCACAAAACGGCCCTGCTAGTGCCCGAAAAGCGCTGCTAAAATGCCGCTAAAGCATCGCGCTGTTTTAGCGGCGCTTCAGTGTGAAAGGGGTCTATGTAAATGTGTCAGGATCTTCACGTTTGTTTTTTATATCAAAGAAATTTTTTATTGTGTCACAAAGTAACTTGTACAATATAAGGAAAATAAAGCAGGCCAAAATACCCTTTCAACTTACATCATTACATTATATAAATACCCATTAAAGAGAAAGGTAATGGGCCAAAATGCAACAATGTTACAGAGAATAGAGCACATTGCTTGCGCTTATGCTAGTATTCCAAACTGTGCCTGCACACATATAAATTGGATTGGTGACTGGTTAGTGACAGCAACGTGGATACACGTGCCAGTTTGACAACAATAGACTTATATCCTTCCAACAGGAAGGTAAAACCAACTAAATACCCTGGAATACCCACTACAGTGTCTTCAACAGTCAGAACATCTAAAGACCTATTTGATTAACTAGCCATTGGAGCGAAGGAACAACCGCCCTCCGAGTGCCACACTCTCCTTGAGAGCCTGGAGCTCCAAACACCCCGCCATCCACATTGTTGGAGAGCATAAGGGAATTACATCTGGAGAAGTCTGTTAAGTACCAATTGAGGTGGTACCAGGCCAGGGGTGTCCAGCCATGGCTGCCAAATCCTGTAAAATTTGTTAAGGGCCTTTCTGTATTGATACGTTAACTTTCCTCTAATGAGGGTTGCATTAACCTGTTCAATCCACTGCTTCGTTGTGGGGACCTGTGATGATAACCATAGCTGCGCAATCCACTTGCAGGCAACATACAATAATCTAGTCACAGCTAAGTTACTAGGAGGGACAAAAAGTTCCTCATCTATGTCACTCAATAGGCAGGTCACTGGATGGAGCGAAATAGTGGCTTGATAGACCAATGATGTGGTATTGGTCACCTTTTTACAATATCTGTGAAGTTTTGGGCAGCGTCACAGTAGATGTATGAGGTCCCCCATGGCCACCTCACATTTGGGGCACAGAGGCGACTCCCTTCTACCCCATATATGAAGCAGCACGGGTGTGCGGTACTATCTGTGCAGAATGAAAATTTGAGAGAGCCTATAAGATGGGGAAGGAAACAAACAGTGGGCATGAACTGCAAACACATGTCCCAGTCCTCACCCCCTATACCCTGCTCTCACCGACACCAGCATGGCAGTCTGGCAGCATCCTGTGTTCTGGAAAGAAGGGTCCGATAAATTTGAGAGATCATACCTTTTTTATTCAGGTTGGCAAGGACCTCCGTCAATAGTGGGTGCTCAGAGAGGACCAGTTCCGAATAGGCGGCCTGGGAGTGCAGAGCGTGGCAGACCTGAAGATACCTGTAAAAGTGTTGCCTCAGCAGCGGGAATTCCCCCTGTAGATCTATGAATAACTTAAGGACATTTAGATTGTAGAGTTGTGAGATGTATGTAATCCCTGAGACCTCCCAAGACTGAAAACCCTCCAGCTTACACTGCTCTACATAGCGAGGGTTTTGCCAGATTGGGGTGAGTGCCATGAAGCCAGAGAGCCCCAAACTCTGCTTAACTGTCGCCCAGAGCTTGTTCAATAGTTTTATCGTGGGCGCCTGTCAAGGGTGCTGGGGTAGACCCGCCTCCAGGCAAGAGACAGCTTGCAGATCGGAAGCATTGTGGAATAATATCTTAGGAATTGGGTCTTCGGTGTCCTCTATCCCCCAACCCCCCACGTGTTGGAGCTGCGAGGCCAGGAAGTAAAACCTGATGTTAGGTACTGCCAAACCCCTTGGTCTTTACTGTATTGAAGCGTGGAAATCTTGATGCGGGCTACCTTCTTTTTCCATATGAAGCACCTAAAAAGGGTATCTATTTGCCCAAACCACTTACGAGCAATCCATTGAGGGGAGTTGTGGAGTATATAAAGAAGTTGGGGTGCCCAAACCATATTTATAAGGTTAACTCTGCCCGTAACTGACAGTGGGAGCTTGCACCAGGCCTCACGCTTGTCTTTTACTTTAGCAATAAGGGGGTGTAAATTCAGGGTTAGATACTGAGCGGGGTCCCGTGTCACCTGCACTCCCACATACTAAAAGGTGGAGACAACCTGCAACGACCGTGCACAGTAAGGCAATGGGTCCCGCAGTTCCTCCAGGGGCAGGAGCGCTGATTTACTCCAATTAATAGAGAAGCCCGAAAAAGAGCCGAAATGTGTCATTATGGACATAACATTCTGTAGGGAGGCGGAAGTGTCTCCCAAATACAGAAGGGTATTGTCCGCATACAATGACACTTTGTCTTCCCCTTATGAAACCCTTGATCAGCTGGGAGGCTCTGATCGTCTCAGCCAGTGGTTCTAATGCTAAGGCAAACAACAGGGGTCATAGCAGGCACCTCTGCCTCGTACCTCTATAGAGACAGAAAGATCCCAGTTGATGCACAGCCTGGCTGTAGGGTTTGTATAAAGTAATTGAACCCAATTGATGAGGTTGTCCCCCAGCCCGAAGCCCCTCAAAACTTCCCATAGGTATGGCCACTTGACGCTAGCGAAAGCTTTCGCAGCGCCGAGTGACAGCACAGCCCTATTACCCCGATTATCCCCCAGGATCTGCAGATTAAGGAATAATCGTCTAATGTTTACAGCCATAGACCTAGAGGGAATGAAGCCCGATTGATCCCGGTGAAGAAGCTTATGAATAACCGCCGCTAGGCGAGTAGCCAAAACCCTGGCCAGTAGTTTGACATCCGTCGTTAATAGGGAAATGGGCCTATATGAGTCCAGCAGGAGGGGATCCTTGCCTGGCTTGGGAATGAGAATTATGATAGCTTCTGTCATTGAAGGGTGTAAGTAGCCCTGATCCAATGCCTCCACTAGGGTCTGCCTTAACTGTGGTATCAGAGAATCCTCATAAGCCTTGTATACTTCCATTGGCAACCCGTCCACCCCCAGAGATTTTCCAGGGGGGACAAGGCCAACGCTTCCAGTAGCTGGTCTGTGGTAAGGGGGGCATCTAACATCTCCCTATCCGCCCGGGACAGTTGTGGCAGGGAACAACCTGATAAGAAATCTCTGGCAGTATTATGACTAGCTGTGACGTTAGAAGAATAGAGATTTGAGTGGAATGTCTTAAAGGTTTCTAAGATATCAGCGTGGGAGTTCACCACCCTCCCAGAGATGTCCTGCACCACTGTGATGAATGAGGAACCTATATTGCACTTAGCCATCATGGCCAGCATATGCCCTGCATTCTCTCCTTCCTCATAAAACTTTTGTTGTAGAAAGAAGCGTTTATTCTCCGCCTTAGCTAAGGTCATTTGTTTGGCCATTTGTTGTGATTCATGCCACCGTTTTTCATTACACTCTATGGGGTTCTCAATGTATACCGCCTCTGCCTCCTCAGCCTCCTGTAGTACAGAGATCTCCCAGGCCCTGGTCTCTGGCTTGATGTGATTGATCGCTTTGATGAACTGGCCTCTGAGGAAAGCCTTAAGGGCATACCAGACGTAGACGAATGCTTATTAATCCTAAGGATGGCAGCCTTCACCAGGTCAGGAGTGGGAAACAAACTTAACCAAAATGGGGTTAATTTTCCAGTATGAAAGTTTATGAAGACCTTGTACGGTTAATTGAATCCATAATGGAGAATGGTCCGAGACCGTTCTCGGTTCATACTGGATGTCCCTAACATGTAAGAGCATTTCCTCATTGCAGAGACCAAGGTCTATTCGGGATAATCCCCCCTGGGAAGCCAAGTAGCAAGAGTACGTTTTGGTGTGTGGATTACTCAGCCGCCAATAATCGTACAGTCCCATCTCCGCCAGAAGACGTGCGAATGGAGTTGGACCACTCACTGACCTCTGTCTGAGGCGGACGGTGGTAAATTTATCCAGCTCATGGCTTCTATTGAAGTCTCCCACTACAAGAGCGGGTGTGTTAGGATATTGGGCTAGAAAGCCTATCAGGGTTTTCAGAACTTCAGCGGAGAAGGGAGGTGGTATATATATCTATCTATCTATCTATCTATCTATCTATCTATCTATAGATAGATAGATAGAGATATATATATATCTATCTATTACCCAGTATGCATTCTAACCCATTCAGATTACATCTCAGAAAAATGAAACGCCCCTCCCCATCAACCATAGAGTGAGTACATGTGAAAGGAGTACCATGAGAATCAGTATACTGACGCCCAGAGAGAAGGACGAATATGTGGAGTGGAAATGTTGGCTGAATAAGCGGGCGATAACTGTAATGGTAGGTCTTTTGACATATGAGTTTACTGTAGACAAAGTACAGAAGAACGGAGTCTCTTAGCCACGTGAGTTACCTTTGCAGAGAAGTCAGGGAACAGTGAGGCTTTCGCATTGCCCATCACTAGAGCAGCCCCCAAAGATCTTGCTTTCGAGAGGATGACATCTCTGTCCTTATAGTTGAGAAGCTTAAACAAGAACGTACGCGGAGGGTGGCCCGGTGGTAGGGGCCTTATAGGAAGCCTATGCGCTCTCTTGATGCAAAACAGTGGGGAAAAAGCATCTTTCCCATATACTTGCAGGAGCCACTGTTCGATGAATTGCACGGGGTTGCTCCCCTCAGATTTTTACCTATGGCTCGGACGTTGTTTCTTCTCATCCTATTTTCCATGTCATCTATGCATGCTTGGCCACAGTGGCTGTGTTGTAATGCAAGTCACGCTGCATAAGGGCCCAGTCATCCTCTTTGGAGCTGACTCTTCCCTCTAGAGCAGAGGTACGGTCGTGTAGTTTTTGCATGTCCTGCCTAACAAAGGAAAGTTCAGTCTTAACTCCATGATTTTTGAGGTCAGGGCATGTAAGGATTGATTACAGGTGGTTACAGCAATCATAATGTCTCGTAGTGTGGGTTCTGGACTGTCCTGGTCGGTAGGGGAGGCCGACAGCGTGGCGGGGTGGCCTATGGGAGTACTCCCATTATCCCATGGTAGTAGCGGCGTTGTGGGGTCCTCCAGCTGGACTGTGTTATCCGCCTCAGCTTGGATGTTGTCCATGTCCTTCTGCAGGGAAGGTGGTACGGCGGTATCTTTAGGGACCAACTTGTGGAATAGCTTTTGTGCTGCCTCCTTGTGCTTTGCAGCATGATTCGTCCCGGCGCCATCTTGGCTGGTCTGGTCTGGAGGGTTGCGGGAGGCGCCCGTGAGTTTAAACATGTTGGATCCGCAAGAGAAGCACACCGATATGTAGCCTGCTGTTGCCTCTATGAAGCCCGATGATCGGAGTGGGTGAGGCTGCAAGAGAACCTGAAGTTCACAGGATCAAAGGTCGGAGTAGTGGCGGAGCTGATAGCCCAAGCGTCCAGCTACATCTGCTGCTAGGATCCTCCAGGATCATCGCATTTGTAAAGTAAATTTCCAGATTGATAGGAGTAGGCTAGAAATAATTTAAATACAATGTGGAGACGATTATATCATTTTACATTGTGACCTTAGATACGCTTTAAGTACGACAGGATTGCATTCTCCATCACAGTCTTATGACAGTATCTAAAGCAGAATATTCCTATGCACTGTGTATTGACTTGAAAGCATTTCAATGTTGGAGAAGACAGGAAAGGGTGACAACACTGCAACTGAATTGAATATGTGTTGTCACTGTGAGAAAGTGAGTACCTCTGAATACACCATGCTAGTAAGATCACCAAAATGTTTTATTTGAAATTAAGAAATGTAAAAAAAATACCTTCGACATGCGCAGGAACATGTTCAACAACATATTACTTTGCAAAAGGGCTGAAATCTTTCAACTGAGACAATAGTTCTGGTGACTACCAGCGCAGCGATTTCTTCCTGCTGTTTAAGGGTTTCCTCTCACTTCCTCTTTTGGCTAAAAGACAGGAAGTGAAGGGCAATCTTGCCAATGGGACACAGATGACAAAAGGCTGACATGATTATAATCCTTCAAAATGAAAAAAAAAATGGCCTTGGTTCTACTTTAACCACTTCAATACCGGACGTTTATACCCCCTTCCTGCCCAGACCAATTTTCAGCTTTCAGCGCTCTCACACTTTGAATGACAATTACTCTCTCATACTAAACTGTACCCAAACAAAATTTTTATCATTTTTTCACACAAATAGAGCTTTCTTTTGGTGGCATTTAAGAACCTCTGGGTTTTTTATTTTTTGCGACATAATTGAAAAAAGTGCGAAAATTTTGAAAAAAAACACTTTTTTTTAGTTTCTGTGATAAAATTGTGCAAATAAGTAATTTTTGTTCATAAATTTGGGCCAAAACCTATACTGCTACCTATCTTTGGTAAAAAAAAATAACCCAAATAAGTGTATATTATTTGGTCTGTGTGAAAGAAATCATTGAAAATTGATCACACCTGATGCACTGATGGCCTATCTCATTTCTTGAGGCCCTGAAACGTCAGGAAAGTACAAATACCCCCCAAATGACCCCATTTTGAAAAGTACATTCCAAGGTATTTAGTAAGAGCCATGGAGAGTTTTTTGAAGTTGTACTTTTTTCCCACAATTCTTGGGAAAATTAAGAAATTATTATTATTTTGTTTTTTTCACAAAATTGTCATAACAAGTTATTTCTCACACACAGCATATGCATACTTCCAATTACACCCCAAAACACATTCTGCTACTCTCCCCGAGTATGGGGATACCACATGTGTGAGACTTTTTCACAGCCTGGCCACAAAGAGAGGTCCAACATGCAGGGAGCACCGTCATGCATTCTAGGAGCAGAATTTTCACATCTGATTTCCTAACGACCTTCTATGAGGCATTATGAATCTTTTGATAGGTTCATTTTTTTCCACAAGTCTTCAAAAAACGTGGAAAGAAAATGAAAACTCTTTTATTTTTACACAAAGTGGTCAATTTATAAGATATTTCTAACACATAGCAAAAATTACCCCCCAAAATATATTCTGCTACTCATCCCGAGTATGGTGATACCACATGTGTGAGGCTTTTACACAGCCTGGCCACATAGAGAGGTCCAACATGCAGGGAGCACCGTCAGGCATTCTAGGAGCAGAAATTTCACATCTAATTTCCTAAAGACCCTTTAAACTTTTAAAGGCCCTGGAGCACCAGGACAATGGAATTACCCACAAAATGACCCCATTTTGGAAAGCAAACACCCCAACGTATAATCTATGAGGCATTATGAGTCTTTTGAATGGTTCATTTTTTTTTTACAAGTCTTCGAAAAACGTGGAAAGAAAATGAAAACGCTTTTATTTTTACACAAAGTGGTCAATTTATAAGATATTTCTAACACATAGCATGCACATAGCAAAAATTACCCCCCAAAATATATTCTGCTACTCGTCCCGAGTATGGCGATACCACGTGTGAGACTTTTTCACACCCTGGCCACATACAGAGGCCGAACATGCAGGGAGCACCGCCAGGCGTTCTAGGAGCATAAATTACACATAAAATTTCATTCATACCTATCACACTTTTGAAGGCCCCGGGGCACCAGGATAGTGGAATTACCCCCAAAATGACTCCATTTTGGAAAGCAAACACCCAAGGTATATTCTATGAGGCATGGGCTTCAGATAGGTACTTGGGTACTCTAATGGGCTGCTGATAGGTACTCAGGTATTCTGATGGGCTGCAGATAGGTACTTGGGTACTTTGATGGGCTGGAGACAGCTACTCGGGTAAACTGATGGATTGGTGAAAGGTACTTGGGTACTCTGATGGGCTGCAGATAGGTACTCGGTTACTCAGATGGGTTGGCGACAGGTATTCGGGTAATCTGAAGGGTGGGTGACAGGTATTCGGGTACTCTGATGGGCTGGTGCCAGGTATTCGGGTACTCAGGTGGGCAGGTGACAGGTACTCGAATACTCAGGTGGGCAGGTGACAGGTACTCGGGTATGCTGATGGGCTGGTGACAGGTACTTGGGTACTCAGATGGGCAGGTGACAGGTACTCGGGTACTTTGCAGGGCTGGGGACAGGTACTTAGGTTCTCTTTTATGTGCAGGTGACAGGTACTCGGGTACTCTGATGGGCTGGTTACAGGTACTTGGGTACTCAGATGGGCTGGTGACAGGTACTCTGGTATGCTGATTGGCTGGTGACAGGTACTCTGATGGGCAGGTGACAGGTACTCGGGTACGCTGATGGGCAGGTACTCGGGTACTCTGATGGGCAGGTGACAGGTACTCGGGTACTCTGATGGGCAGGTGACAGGTACTCGGGTACTCTGATGGACAGGTGACAGGTACTCGGGTACTCTGATGGGTTGGTGACAGGTACTCGGGTACTCTGATGGCCAGGTGACAGGTACTTGGGTACTTTGATGGGCAGGGGACAGGTACTCGGGTACTCTGATGGGCAGGGGACAGGTACTCGGATACTCTGATGGTTTGGTGACAGGTACTCGAGTACTCTGATGGTCTGGTGAGGGGTACTCTGATGGGTTGGTGACAGGTACTCGGGTACTCTGATGGGTTGGTGACAGGTACTCGGGTACATTGATGGGTTGGTGACAGGTACTCGGGTACTCAGATGGGATGGTGACAGGTACTCGGGTACTCTGATGGACAGGTGACAGGTACTCGGGTACTTTGATGGGCAGGTGACAGGTACTCTGATACTTTGATAGGCAGGTGACAGGTACTCGGGTACTCTGATGGGCAGGTGACAGGTACTCGGGTACTTTGATGGACAGGTCACAGGTACTCGGGTACTTTGATGGGCAGGTGACAGGTACTCGGGTACTTTGATGGGCAGGTGACAGGTACTTGGGTACTTTGATGGACAGGTCACAGGTACTCGAGTACTTTGATGGACAGGTCACAGGTACTCTGATGGGCTGTGACAGGTACTCTGATGGGCTGTGACAGGTACTTTGATGGGGTGGTGACAGGTCCTCTTTATTGGGGGGTGATCAGTGTGCTTGGTGTACAGTAGGCGGTAAAGAGCTGTTACTCAGGTGGGCAGGTGACAGGTACTCGGGTATGCTGATGGGCTGGTGACAGGTACTTGGGTACTCAGATGGGCAGGTGACAGGTACTTGGGTACTTTGCAGGGCTGGGGACAGGTACTTAGGTTCTCTTTTATGTGCAGGTAACAGGTACTCGGGTACTCTGATGGGCTGGTTACAGGTACTTGGGTACTCAGATGGGCTGGTGACAGGTACTCTGGTATGCTGATTGGCTGGTGACAGGTACTTAGGTTCTCTTTTATGTGCAGGTAACAGGTACTCGGGTACTCTGATGGGCTGGTTACAGGTACTTGGGTACTCAGATGGGCTGGTGACAGGTACTCTGGTATGCTGATTGGCTGGTGACAGGTACTCTGATGGGCAGGTGACAGGTACTCGGGTACGCTGATGGGCAGGTACTCGGGTACTCTGATGGGCAGGTGACAGGTACTCGGGTACTCTGATGGGCTGGTGACAGGTAATTGGATACTCTGATGGGCAGGTGACAGGTACTCGGGTACTCTGATGGGCAGGTGACAGGTACTCGGGTACTTTGATGGGCAGGTGACAGGTACTCGGGTACTCTGATGGACAGGTGACAGGTAATTGGATACTCTGATGGGCAGGTGACAGGTACTCGGGTACTCTGATGGCCAGGTGACAGGTACTTGGGTACTTTGATGGGCAGGGGACAGGTACTCGGGTACTCTGATGGGCAGGGGACAGGTACTCGGATACTCTGATGGTTTGGTGACAGGTACTTGACAGGTACTCGAGTACTCTGATGGTCTGGTGAGGGGTACTCTGATGGGTTGGTGACAGGTACTCGGGTACATTGATGGGTTGGTGACAGGTACTCGGGTACTCAGATGGGATGGTGACAGGTACTCGGGTACTCTGATGGACAGGTGACAGGTACTCGGGTACTTTGATGGGCAGGTGACAGGTACTCTGATACTTTGATGGGCAGGTGACAGGTACTCGGGTACTCTGATGGGCAGGTGACAGGTACTCGGGTACTTTGATGGACAGGTCACAGGTACTCGGGTACTTTGATGGGCAGGTGACAGGTACTTGGGTACTTTGATGGACAGGTCACAGGTACTCGAGTACTTTGATGGACAGGTGACAGGTACTCTGATGGGCTGTGACAGGTACTCTGATGGGGTGGTGACAGGTCCTCTTTATTGGAGGGGGTGATCAGTGTGCTTGGTGTACAGTAGGCAGTAACGAGCTGTTACCGCAAACAGCTCGTTACTGCGGTTTGTTTACATCACATGACCGGCTGTGATTGACACAGCTGGTCATGTGGTAAAGAGCCAAATCTATTGGCTCTTTACACGGATCGGAGCTGGGCTTTGTCCAAGGGACAAGCCTCAGCCCCGATCGCAGCGCTGCGCGCCGTACACGGGAAGATCAGTAGTGACTGGCTGTGATTGGACTCAGCCAGTCACGTGGTAAAGAGACAATTTTATTGGCTCTTTACCCCAATCGGGGGGGACACGACCCCCCGGCAGACGAGTGATCCGCGATCGCCGCTCTGCGGGCCCACAGTAGCAGCGAGAAGCGGCCGACGTCATATGACGTCGGCCCAGATCGACGAGCAGTTCCTGCAGACGTCATTTCACAATGATTCGGTAGGGAACTGGTTAAAGTCCAACTCCAGGCAAAATCACTTTTTTTTTTCCCCATCCCTCTCTCCCTCCCACCCCCTTCTAACCCATCGTTCCCGCTGATAAATTTTCCTTACCCGGTGAAGTCAGTTACCTGACCATCCGGGTCTCTCATTGATGCTGTACTAGCAGTCATGCAGGGACCACTAGTACAGTGACTTACATTAAACCTTGCTGGCTGGTTACCTTACTCTACGCTAATATTACCTAAATACATTTGCTGGCCACTTTATTCGGTACACCTGTTCAATTGCTCGGTAACACAAATTACAGCAACTCAATGCATTTAGACATCTAGATCTGGTGAAGACGACTTGCTGAAGTTCAATCGAGCATCAGAATTGGGAAGAAAGGGGATTTAAGTAACTTTGCATGCAGTGGGATGCAGACCTTTCCACCTCATTAGAGCCCTGCAGGTGCAGCAGTTGATTGATATTTATAAAACCACTCCCATTAGATTCACTTTGCGCAAGGACACATACAGTGATTTCTTCAGAATAATAAAAGGTAGGAATCTGCAACAAAGTTTGTTAAAATCCTTGTAATGTACATAGATCACCCAGAGGGAAATGTTTTTTCTCAACAAAAGTGGAGTTATGCTTTAAAGTGTAAATAAAGTCAAAACATTTTTTTTTTAAGTTTTGGATAAAGTAGAGATGGATTAGACCCCCTCTCGGTTTTTTTTTTTTTTTTTTTAAATCTGTTGATTATATTTTTTTACAAGGTACGCACAACATAATGCAAAATTGCCCACGCAGGGGCAGGGCCATACAAAAGATAAATAAAATAACAAACATAACAAGTTACCAAAAAGATAAAATAGAACCCCAGTGAGGAATAAGAGGACAGTACAAATATTTGAAGGTACAAACAGCATACAAAGGAGTATATCATGAGTAACAAATCATTGCAACCCTGAGTAATGCACTATAGCATCGCCTGAAACTTGAATGTACCTCGAGTGCAGCAGCGGAGGTATCCTGCAACCAGCAAGCAATTTACAGGGGGCACCCCCTATTAGAATAGGTATCTCAGGAAAGGGTTAATCCGCTGCATCCAGAAAGACAACATGGGAGGGGAAGTTTGCTTCCAGCACATTGTGATTGCTTTAAGAGAAATAAGAGGAGGTTAATAAGGGTCCTCTTGGCCACTCACAGCCAGCTGTTCCACTAGCCCTAGCAGACAATATCGTGGGTTGAGAGGTATAGTTATTGGTGTCGTGCGGCCAATCACTGCCATTATGTCTTGCCAAAATTGCACAATATCCGGATAGGTCCAGAGGATGTGATGAAAATAATCAGATTGGTGCAAACATCTCCAACATGTTGGAGAGTGAGGTGACCATCTTATGCAGTCTGTGTGGGGTATAATAGGCCCTATGCAGGATTTTAAATTGAATTACAGTGGATCCTTGGATTACGAGCATAATCCATTACAGGAGAATGCTTGTAATCCAAACCACTCGTATATCACAGCGGGTTTCCCCAGTACTGTATGCGGCCAGAGGTCTGGGGGCGCCTGGTGTATGCAATACCGTATGTGGCCAGATATGTGGTGGCGCTGGTGAGCCTCGGAAACGGCCAGAAACATTTGGAAATGCTCGGAAACTCTTTAAACTTTTGGTATTTCTGAGTATATCCAACAGCTTACGAGGCTCACCAGCGCCCCCCACAGCTCTGGCCACATGCGGTACTGCATGCAAATAGGCTTAATTCTGCTTGTTTTGTGAGACAGCCACTCGCAAGCCGAGTCTGGATTTTTTTTAAAAAAATGCTTGTCTTTCAAAATGCTTGTATACCGCGTTACTCGTAAACCAAGGTTCCATTGTATTTTGTCTCTGGCTGAAATTAGATGGGAGAAGGGAAAGTCCCAGATCTTCATCCAGTCATCGTCATCCAGTTCATGGGATATCCACAGTCCATTTCTGGTGCAGGGAGGATAGCTCAGCTCAGAAGTGGGCTTTTCCAGACCTGGTGCTCCGAGAATAGCCTTCAACTCAGAGTAGGAAAGGGATATTGGGTGACCTAAGAATTGGCAACTGAAGGCATGTGAAACCTGAAGGTACCTAAAATAATAATGAGAGGGTAAGTTCAATTTAGATTTGAGAATATGAAACGGGAGTAAACCAGAGTTCCCCCTCTTTGTTTTTATTGCTGTCTGTATTCCCTTCAGGGACATTCATTCTCTCCAATAGTCCTGTTTACCATTGAAAGTAAAAGAAAATCCTAAATTTTGGGTTGACATCAGAGCAGTAGTAGCGGAGAAATCTTCCAATGGGCAGTTCTTGTGACACCCTGGGATTCCCTCTCTTTAGCGGGATTTCCTCTCGCTTGCTGTTTTGGCTAAGATCTCCCCAATGGGATACAGATTGCAGAAAAAAAAACCCCTCCGTTACGCTAGCCAAAATGGAAACAATGCCTTTAGACGCACTTTAACCACTTCCCGACCGCGCTATAGACAAAAGACGTCCACAGCGCGGTCGGGTTATTCTGACAGGACGTCCATGGACGTCCTCCAGAATATCGCTTCCCGCGCGCCCCCTGGGGCGCGCACACGGGAACATCCGTGACCGTCGGGTCCGGGGGACCCGACAGATCACGGATCGCGGTGAATGGCCGCTGTGAGCGGCCTTTCACCACGTGATCGCGCCGTCCAATGACGGCGCGATCACATGTCAACAAGCCGGCGCTTCCGCCGGCTTTTCTCTCTCCTCTCCGCACCGATCGGTGCAGTGTGAGAGGAGAGAGGGGGAGGAAAGACGTGTGCAGTGCTGTGGGCAATGTGTAATGCCCACAGCACTGCTAAATGACAGCAACCCCCACCATCCATCCACCA
>BLSH010365564.1:603401-627988 GCA_018402905.1 Glandirana rugosa
TGGAAAACATTTTTTTTTTACTATATAGAAAAACGTCTTTTTTTGTAGTGTTGTGCAACTTACTTTTAGATGCTCTCTCTTCCTCGCTGAAACCGAAAAGGGCTTCAGGGAGGAAGTTGAGCTCACTTCCTCTGCCTCTGTTTACATTTCAGAGGAGCAATCTCATTCGTCAGGACCGATCGGAGGGGCCTGGCCGTGTAGAGTGATCGGTCCTGTGACGAATTGACCAACAGTGCCCGCGGCCGCCGTCCCCTGACGGCATTTTGCAATAACTAACCATCTTGCCGCCTTCACACTGCGGCGGGCGGTCGGCAAGTGGTTAAATAATGTGGATCATGTGTTTCCTGCACTAGGTGGGAGGAGCCTCTCTCTCATAAGCCGTCCTGGAAGATTCCTGGAAAGTGAGTTAAAAGGTTTTTTTTTTCTGCAAAAAGATATATCATTTTTTTTTTACAAAAGGTGAACGTATTCTTTAACCCATCCTGCTCCAGAGGCAGTTTGTGAGAACCCCCAGTGGGCAGTCACTCACTCTTTATGCCTAGTATGGTCATAGGGACAAGGGCAGCAGTCCTTTGGGGACTTGCCAACTTCTGATCCTCTTGCACTCTGTGTGTGGCAAGGAGGAGAAGGTCTTGCAGTGTTCTCCTTAAGGGACCTGACACCTATATCCTAGACTCCTGTCTGAGACCTCCCTCAGCCTTCCTTCACACCTTAGGCTCCATGCACACTGCCTTAAAAATATACTTCTACAGGAGTTCTGTGTTCTGCCTGTAGAAGCAGCTCAATGTTCTCCTATGTGTCCATGCACATTAGGATGTTTAGAGGCCAGGAAAAAAAACCCTTTTGGATCGCATTTTTGATTGGAGCTTTCTGGCAGAAATAATGTTAAACTCGCCTAAACTTTGTAAAAAAAATGCTCTGAGTGTTTTTTTACTCCTAAGAGAACAGATTTTTTTAAGCTCAGTGTACATGGAGCCTTATGGGGTAGCTCCCTTTCTTCTGGTTTCAGCAGCGATTTACCGCTGTTATAGGGGCGCTATGGCTCTGTTATGCACAAGGGGTTAAAAGTACCGGCGGTTGCGCGTCCGAGGTGGTGTGCAGCCGCTTGGCAGGGCGGTATAATCACCACTCAGCGCACCGCCCCAAAGATGCTGCTTGCAAGACTTTTTGTAACGTCCTGCAAGCGCACCGCCCCAGTGTGAAAGCACTCAGGTTTTCACACGGGTGGATGGGGGGTGTGTTTTTCAGATGCTATTTTAAGCCCAAAAACGCCCCAGACTGAAAGTAGCCTTAAGCATTTGTGAACCCCCATCTCCAACTATATAGATTTGTGTAGAATTAAGATGGTGCTGTTATTTTTGCATATCTTGATAATTGTCCAAATGTTTATCAAAACTATTTCTGTAAAAATATAGAGGTTATGTTCACACAAAAAACAAGATCTCCACAATTCCTGCTAAATATAAAAGATAAACTTGTATTGAGCTAATAAATATTTGTACATTTAAAGTTGTGCCGTTTTATGAATACCGGGAAAATAGCAGGTAAGAGAAACAGTAGGCAAGTGATGCAAGATAAATTATCTTGGATTCCTCTATTTATTGCTATAATAAAATTCCTCCTAGGGCTCGCTTCATACTATTGCATGGCAGTAATATACATTTTATCAAAAGGCAACATCTATTAAAGTGCATGTTGTGTAGTACATTTCGGTGCTCCCGATTTATAACCACAGCAGGTGCCCTGCAGTACACTATAACACATTCCGTGATTGTGGGGAGCTGTTACACTGGATGTTCAGTTTTTCATCTGTTGCTGTGTGTTGGCAGCCCACTTAAAATTTATGGGCTGCCTTAATGTGGAATTTTTGAAACGGGAAGGCTGGCAACTCGGTTGTGCTTTGATGCAGGCTCCATAGCTGAAACGCGTCAAGCATATAGCCTGTACCTGTTAGGAGAAAATCCTGCATTTCCTGGACTTGCTAGCGTTCACGTGCCGGAAATGGCGCAAAACGGCTCTATTTCAACTGTGCACGCCCTGCAGCAAGTGCTGTCTGATCTACAGCATGTAGTGTGTATTCCTGAGCAACCTGTATCTGATTCTCTGTTCCTGTGATCCGGCTTGCCTGACTTTGCTGATTTCTGCCTGCACTGACCCCTGGACTCCCTATGACCACTCTCTTGTCTCGCCCTCCTGTACTTTGCCTGCCCGCCTGTTGACGACCTTGCCTTAACCCGACCATCCATCTGCCTGCTCCTCCTGTACCGCACCACCAGCCTGTTTCACGATCCAGCCTGTACGACCATTCTGCAAGTGCACGAGTGCACCAACGGACTTCTACCAACACCAGTGACCAAGTCCGACCCTCGTGCCATCCTGCACTCCCGGGCCTCCTGTCTACTCTACCAGGGGTTCCCGAGTCAGGGTCGTAAGGGAGGTTACCCACTGCATAAGTCAGATTAATCCACCAGGTACGTGACAGTACCCATGTAACAAATAAAGTACTTTATCTGAGTTGCCAGCCTTCCTGATTCAAGAATTTTATGTATGGGACCTGGGCGCCTTGGCTAGAGCACCAGATTACAGTTCATGGGCTTCCACATTAGCAGTAGAGCTGGGTAACCATTTGTTTTGCCTTAAGGCAGAACTATGCTTTTAAACCTAAACTCCAGATACAATATTAATTGCATACTTGTACTGGCCCAGCTTTGAATGATGTGAGTATGCATATCTAATACCTGACGGGCCGCTGGGGAAACTAAAAATCACTGTAGTAGTCAGCACTACTATAGTAATAGCTGCAATCTTATGGGTCCTGTGCTGAACAGCTACTTCACTGCAAACTTACCAAGGAGGGGTTGCTTGATTAGCACCACTGCCACTCACAGAACACCTTGTAATTCTTTCAATGAATAGAAGCTGCTTTCTTATTGGACAAGATGATATCACAGCCCCTCCTCTCCACCTTGTCCAATCAGAAAACGTATTTCTAGCTTAGGTGAGAAGATTACTGGGATACCCATGTCACACATCCCACGAGGTTTCTGGAGAATTGACACATTGCTCATGTTCCAAGATACCTCACAGGGATGGATGCTAGAACCTGGCTCCCAATAATGTAAACAAAGATGGTGGCTCAGGAGAGCCAGAGAGTGGCAGATTACAGCTGGATTGGCTAGGCTTGTATTTTCTACAGGATAAGGCCCCTTTTACACAGGCCAGATCCGTTTTTACTCAGCAGGGGACTGTCCCCCTGATCTTCTGCTGAGTGGAGTGGGCAGATGACAAGTTTGTGCCTACTCCGCTTATGCAGACTCTGCTCTATGTCTTTTTACACCTGGCTGCCATCCAATCCAGTCTGCTGGAGGGGAATGGACCTCTTTCCATTTTCTTTTTTTTTTCCAGGATCAGATTGGACCTAGAGGTAGCTGGGTAGAAATAGACACAAGTCCGTTTACATCCGGCATTCCATAGAGAATGGAGGGTCCGGCTGAAAAATACACTGCCGAACCCGCTCGGATCTCTTGTGTGAAAGGGCCCTTACCCAACAAATAAGGTAAAAGGGGCAAAAAAATATTACCCATGGGTGAAGTTGCTCTTCTCTGCCAGCACAGGAATGACACTGTTTATGAATGAACATTTCCAGGTTTAGTTACACTCACTGTTCTCCATCCTGAAGAAAAAAAGCTGGTGATGAAAACAATGCAGCACTTTGCAGACAGCAGTAACAGGACAAGAAGGGGGGCTCGCAGCAGCATGAATGGATGTGATGAGTGGCTTGTCATCTGATCACCTCTAGTTATAAAAAAAAAAGGACAGCCTGAGGCACAATGATTATAAACTCATGATTGCAAAAGGGACTATGAGGTTCAGTGTAAATGTAGCCACCATAAGGGCAACTGACCCAGTGTGCTGCAAGCAGTTCAGTTCCACCAATTAAGGCAGCGATAAAAGGGGTTAACTGCAATGGCAATCCCATCTTTTTATTTCTCAGGACAGATTTTCCTCAAATGTCCGCTATGGTCACCAGATCTGAACATCGTGGGAAAAGTGTAAAGTAGAATATCACCTCTTTAAAGGAACAAGAGATTTTCTTCATTAAAAAAAATGAAGCAAATTCAATGTACATTAGATTTCTGAAACTGTTCACAAGTGCAAAATCACTTACTAGTCTTTGAAATGATGAAATAGTTACGGGTTTTTATTATTTTGATCATCCAGCTATCTATATAGCTGTTCAGTGCAGACATCTAGAAATGAATGTTCCTGTTTTCCATTAATCAGTCTACACTACTTGTTTAAAACACCCACACCATTAAATAACATACACGATTTTTATTTTGCATTTAAAGCGGAGTTCCGCCCAAAAATGGAACTTCTGCTTTAAGGGAAGGTGACCCTTGACATGAATTTTTTTTTTGGGGGGGGGGGGAGGCAGCGGGGACCAGGTCCCAGCTGCACTTCCTCCCCTGGCTCCGCAGAACCAGAAGGAAGTTCACCTCCGCCCCCCCCCCTCGCCCCCCTCAGTGATCATCTGGGACACGTCACAGGTCCCAGAAGATACGCTGGCCATTCACAAAGTGCAGCGCTGCTTGCGCCCAGCTCTGAAGCCAAAGCCTGGTGCCCACACTTGTGATTGCGGCGCTGCACGGAGGAGGGGGAGAAGAGGGAGGCGGCTGGAGCGTGGGACAGGTGAGTGGCCGTTTCTTAAAAGTCAGCAGCTACACTTTTTGTAGCTGCTGACTTTTAATAGGGTGGAACTCTCTTTGGTTAAAAACAAACATGTTCGTCCTGGACAGGCTGGCTAATGCGTTTCGAGGCCTCAGCCTCTTCCTCAGAACCTAGTGTACCGTGCCTGTCCAGGACACCATCAGAGAACGGATTTGGATGCGAAGCCGCATGCTGTTTGAAAACGCTTCAAATTTTATCCTGTTTGTGAGTATATTTTATGAATTTTTAATAAATGCAATTTTACTGAGGATAATGCACTAGGTCAGTGCGCCCTTGTGTGCTTTATGTTCTAGTTTGTTGGGACTTCCCCAGTCCATCAAGAGGCAGCACATTACCCGGTGATATCACAAGCAAAAACACCCCGTATTCACCACTGTGGAGAAACCTCCTCTCCTTGAGCACAGGAATTATCTATTGTCTGATTTATGCTACAGGGGGCACCTGAGCCTAGCCGCAGCTCCCTGTGTCCATTCAAACATGGGGCTGCGGCACGCCCCCTCTCTCCTGATTGGCTCACTGAATTTGACAGCAGCGGGAGCCAATGGCGCCACATTGCCATCTCAGCCAATCAGGCCAGAGAGTCTCGGGCAGCCGAGACACTCCTGCAACATCACTGGATAGAGATGGGCTCAGGTAAGTCTGGGGGGGGGGGGGGGGGTGATGCACACACAAGGCTTTTTATCTTAATGCATAAACATAAAAAAAACCTTCTGACTTCACAATCACTTTAAAACTCCTCTGAACAGTCCTCATTTTGTAGCAGTAGCCTCATATTTTTTTAACCTCTTGTAGGCTAAACGGCAACCTACCCTTAAAGTAGAACTACAAGTAAAACTTTTTTTTTCATTTTGGAGGGAGGGTTATATCTAACCTGTCAGTTTTTTTTTTGTTGTCATCTGTGTCCCATTGGGGAGGTTTTCCTTTACTTCCTGTCCCATAGACAAAACAGGATGTGCGAGGAAATCCCTGCAATTAAGGGGAACCATTGGGGCCCTCCAGGTCATCAGATTTTTTTTATATTACTGTTCTGGGGACAGCCCCAAAAAAGTGACTGCATGTTCTTCATGCTACTTATGGCTCTTGAGGCTAGAGTTTAGCTTTATAAGAAATTTCAAGCCATTGTACAATATAACCTGTCTCTGAATCCAGAGGTTCACAAACCTATCTCCCAGGAAGTACATGAAAACAGTATTTCTTTTACTGCACACTGTGCATTTCAGATCTGCTCTGCCTAGTTCTCCTCATATATCAGCATCTATTGCTATGGGCCCGATTCTATGGCTGATAGTAACCCATGATAAAGAAAGATTACTGATGTTTATAGTTTTCAAATAGGTTTAATATTTTTTGTGTGCAAGTATAGGAACCACTGATAAATATTTCAGTGTTTTAAAAGTGAGTATAATAAATTATTCCAACCAGCGGCCTTGAGGGCTGAACTATAGGTATTTAAATGTTACATAAATGAATGCAGCTACAGTATGTAGTCCTTAAAACACCATTAGAAATATTTTTGTAGATTAAGTAGCTTGATTTCACCTGGTAGTGCAAGAAAAGAAGCATGCTGATAGGACAAAGCCGACTGAGAGAGATGAGCTCATCACTGTGCACTTTCTCCTTTCACTCTCTAGTCAAAGACTGGGACAGGTCCAAGACAACCTGGGCTCAGAGGAAGGAGGTTGGTTACATGATTATGGCCATCGGGGGACATCTAGTGGCAGAAAAGTGCTGTGTGGGAGAGCTCTGGCTTGAGGGTGAATACTGCAGCAAAAACTGCTTATTTTATTATTAATTGGACTTTTTAATTTGATTCTATTTTAGCTGGAGTTCTGCTTTAATTACGTAAGATCTGATAATTGAGATTAAGGGGAAAAAAAAAATACAACTGTGCTGGCTTACCTTGATCAGAATCTGCTGAAATGATAGGGAGACATGGCAGTGACCTTGTCCTTTCTTAGGTAAATGGCTTTTTATGCTCAATATGAAAGTTCAATCAATGGGCAACCTATGCAAAGGTAACCCTCCGCTTCAGACCTTCGTCAATAGTTTTCCGAGGCCAGAAATGACTTCTATGGAGAAAGACCTGCAGATTCTAAGACAAGTTGTTTCTCCACTTATCGCAATGAAGTATCCTTCTAATCAGCTTCACAGAACACTGACATATTATACAGTGAGTATAGAAAAGAATCACCCCCTTTTAAAATCACATTTTGTTGCTTCGCAGCCTGAAATGAAGACATTTTTTGTTTTATCCAGCTGTATTTACTGTATTTAGTGCAAGTTAGAACATCCAAGTGAAAGCTATAACACCAACATGTCAGGGGGAAAAAAAATCTCTGAGCTGGAAAAAGGATCCCCCCCCCCCTTTCCATGAGTATTTTGTTGGATCACCCTTTGCTTTAATTCCAGCATTTAGTATGCTGGGATGTCTCTACTAACTTTGCACATCTAGACTTTGCAATATTTGCTCACTCTTCTTTGCAGAACTGCTCAAGTTCAGTTAAAGCGAAGCTCCACTTAAAAGGGGAAGTTCCGCTTTAAGCATTCCTTCGCCCCCTCCTATGCCAGATTTGGCATGTCGTTTTTTTGGGAGGTGACTCGAGCGGACGTCCCCCCCCCCAAAATCTTCTGTGGCAAGTCCCAGAAGATTCCCCGACGATTGAAGAGGCGCAGCGCAACTTGCACATGCGCAGAGCGCACCCGGCTTTGAAGCTGCAAGCTGACCCAACTGGGTGCCCACACTTGTAATGCCGGCGCTGGGGAGAGGTGAGGAAGAGAAGTGAGGATTAGGATGGCCGCATCGCTGGATCCTGGGACAGGTGAGTGTGTGTCTATTTAAAGTATATATATATATATATATATATATATATATATAACAAATATGTTATACTTACCTGCTCTTTTGCAGTGAATTTGCCCAGAGCAGCCCGGATCCTTCTCTTCTGCTCTCCTGGCTCCTCCCTCCTGTTCAGTGCCCCCACAGCAAGCAGCTTGCTATGGGGGCACCCGAGCTGAGTCGCAGCTCCCGGTGGCCATTCAGATACGGAGCCCCGACCCCTCTTTCTCCTGATTGGCTAGCTGACAGCAGCAGGAAACAATGGCTCTCAGGAAGGAGAATCTGGGATGGCTGAGACATTCGTGGACATCGCTGGACAGAGAGGGACCTCAGGTAAGTATTAGGGGGGCTGCTGCACACAGAAGGCTTTTTATCTTAATGCATAGAATTCATTAAGATAAAACCTTCTGACTTTACAACCACTTTAAGTCTGGGCTCTGACTAGGCCTTGCAAGGTCATTCACCTTTTTCTCCCTCAACCACTGTGGTAATTTTTTCTGTTCTTTGGGTCATTGTCACATTGGGAGGTAAACCTTCTTCCCATTGACAACTTTCTGGCAGAGGGCAGCAGATTTTCCTCAAGAATTTGAAGGTATTTTGCCCCATCAATTTTTCCTTCTATCCTGACAGGTGCTCCAGTCTCTGCTGCAGAGAAACACCCCCATAACAGGATATTCCCACCTCCACGCTTTACTGTAGAAATGGTGTTATGTGGATGGAGTTTGGTGTTGAGGCTAAATAATAACATTTTAGTCATCTGACCATAACACCTTTTTCCATGTGGCCTCAGAATCTTCAAGCTCAGTCATGCTTGCATGTGGCCTTTCTTGAGGAATGGCTTTTTCTTGCAACCCTCTCATACAAGCCACAATTGTGGAGAATTTGTGATATTATTGTCACATGCACACAATGACCACTCTTTGTCATAGATTGCTGCAACTGCTTCAGTAGCTGTAAGCCTCTTGGTAGCCTCTCTGACCAGTTTCCTCCTGGCTCTTTGATCCAGTTTGGATCGACGTCCTGATCCAAGGAGGGTCTGTGTTGTACCAAATACCTTCCACTTCTTAATAATCGACTTCACTGTGCTTCTAGGCATTGATATAGTCTGAAATTTTTTGATATCTATCTCCTGACTTGTGCCTGTCCACAACGTTATCCTGGAGATCTTTTGACAGTACCTTGCCACCTATAGTTGATTGATTGCTTCAGTTGCACTATTAGGGGCTAAAATGCTCCAGGAAAGCTCCTTCATGCTGAGCTAATTAAAATGACCACAGCTGATCACAGTTGAAAGTCAAATGTGCCATTGAGAAGGTGATTAGCTACACCTGATTGAGTTAACAAGTCATTTTAGGAGGGGGGGGGTGATCCTTTTTCCAACTCCAGTGATTCTGTTTTTTTTATTTCTTTCTACCATGTTGGTGTTAAATCTTTCGCTTGGATGTTATAAGTTGAGTAAATGCAGCTGGATAAAACTGTGTCTGTGTAAATGTTAGGCTGCAAAGCAACAAAATGTGATTATTTAAGGGTGGGTGATCCTTTTCCATTCCCACTGTATCTCCTCTACCCCTGTTAGCTGATCTAAGAGAAGCTCACAACTAGCACAGTAAAATACTACCAATAACCAGATCAGGTGTGCGCCTTTAAACATCCCACATTGACCACAGAGGAACCCTGGCCAGAGATACAGGGGGGGTTATTTACTAAAGGCAAATCCACTTTGCACTACAAGTGCACTTGGAAGTGCACTCCCTGTAGATCTGAGGGGGACATGCAAGGATAATAAAAAAACTGCATTTTTGCTTGTACATGATTGGATGATAAAATCAGCAGA
The DNA here is from genome assembly GCA_018402905.1 of Glandirana rugosa. Classification (NCBI taxonomy): domain Eukaryota; kingdom Metazoa; phylum Chordata; class Amphibia; order Anura; family Ranidae; genus Glandirana; species Glandirana rugosa. Next base: position 612,803 of record BLSH010365564.1, read on the forward strand.
GCTTCCCCTGATTTCAGATCGTCCCTTCAGATTTACAGCAACGGCACTTCCAAGTGCAGCGTACTTGTAGTGTAGAGTGGATTTGCCTTTTATAAATAAACCCCAATGTGTTTCATAACAGCCTCTCTCCCACTGCAGGCAGACAGGGCAAAGGATCCGATGCACTTCCAGCTGAGACACTTGAGAAAGGGGGACACACCCTTTGTTGGATGTTATAAAGGCGAACACCTGATGTGGTTAATGTAAGTGCATTTGATTTTTTTATTTATATTATATATTATAAGTGTTTTACTGCACTAGTGTGCTTACCTTTGTTATCTTATCCTATGTTCTGCAGATTCTAAGTACTCTGAAAGTTTTAAGATGACCTGATGGACAAACTCTGCTACTAGGCTATACAACCCAATGAAGAGTTTTCCATTTTCTTCTTAAGAGTGGAAAACACTTTAAAGCCTCATGCTCACAAGCAATTTCTGCTTTTCTGCTTGCAGCTGAGGCATGGTGAATTCTGTGTTGATTTAACAAGACTCACTGTAACCTAAGTGCATGTCAGTGGTAAATATATTCACATGGTCACAAAGCCTCAGAAAACATTGTCCAGTCCAATCTAAGGCCGGGTTCACATATGTGCGGCTGCGGTCCCAGCATGGGGTCCGGTGCGTTCCTGTTCACCATTTCATGTGCGAATCGGGCCCAAATTATTGCCTTAATTTGCACCTGAACCAGACCCAAAGAGGCACAGGACCCTTTTGGAATGCGGACCGTGGTTGCCCTGGACATGGGTGAACTGGCTCCATTACGAGCCAAGCATTAGGGAATCTGCAACCAATTTGCACATAAACTATATTACCAAAAGTATTGGGACACACATGGACTTTAATGGAATCCCAGTCTTATTCCATAGGGTTCAATATGGAGTTGGCCCATCCTTTGCAGCTATAACAGATTCAACTCTTCTGGGAAGGCTGTCCACAAGGTTTAGGAGTGTGTCTATGGGAATGTTTATCATTCTTTAGGGGTCAGGTACTGATGTGGACAAGAAGGCCTGGCTTGCAGTCTCTGCTCTAATTCATCCCAAAGGTGCTCTATCAGGTTGAGGTCAGGCCAGTCAAATTCCTCCACCCTAAACTCGCTCACCCATGTCTTTATGGACCTTGCTTTGTACACTGGTCCAAATCATTTGGTGGAGGAGAGATTATGGTGTGTGGTTGTTTTTCAGGGGATGAGCTTGGCCCCTTAGTTCCAGTGAAGGGAACTCTTAAGGTGTCAGCATACCAAGACATTTTGGACAATTTCATGCTCCCAACTCTGTGGGAACAGTTTGGGGATGGCCCCTTCCTGTTCCAACATGACTGCACACCACTGCACAAAGCAAGGTCCATAAAGACATGGGAGAGGCTGCTGCATATATTGATTGTAAAGGCAGAAGGTTTTTAGCTTTATGCATTCTCTTTAAATTGATCAGGTTCACAAACGTATCAAAAGATTCAGCATTTAGTAAAGCAATCCAAACAACTACAATGTGAAACGTGCAATAATGCCTAGCCAACTACATGTATTTTAGCACCGAAGTAGCTCAGAGAGAGATAAATTCTGATTGAATTCTGTAACTTACTGCATTTGCTCACTGTTTATTTGATTGACTAAGCATTCTTGCGTATGTAGTGTTTTATTACAGGTGGAAAATATATAAGATGGTAAAGTGTGTACAAGATAATCTACAGTGGGTAGCTTTGATGTAATATGAATTCTGTGGCTTAGGTTTGGTCAGTACAAAAGAAACCGAGAGGTCTGTTACAATTTTTATCAGTTCACATATTAACAGTTCTAGATACAAGCATGGTTTTGTCATTCACATACAGCTAGACAGCATATGTTCACATTTACAGTGCAAAACAGAAAGCAAGGAAGTGTACATTTTTATATTCTGGAGATTCTGAGGAATGCAAAACCAACATGCAGATTTTACCGTGTTACCTATTGAAGAATATATGCTTGGCTTGTTAAATTAGTACAATTTTATCTCATCTTTGTTTTTCTATAAACATAGAAGTCAGTTCTTAAAAAGTCCCATTGTGTTCCAGTACATTTACAAGGGACAGTCAAATCCGATTCAACCATTTATCATTCAGAATATAGTAACCATTTGTCAGCTATATATGTATAAATGGCTTTGCTACCTTGAGTGACAATTCAGTTGAACAAGCATGAATTTTCTATCCCAATACAAACATTGTATCAGTGCAGCCTAGCAATCAGAGCGTCCACCTGATTCTTTATCATCACAAATAGAAGTCTTGCTTGTCTGCGCACTGTATTTACCCTGGGGATACATGGACTTGCTGTAGAATATTTCCATGCTTCCCACATGTTCTCTATTTTACAGAGGTCAACTTGGCCTTAACAAAATCCTCAACATATGGCCAAATCACATGTAATAATATAAAAAGTCAAAATATGAGATAAGAGTCTGAGTCAAATGTACCTAATAAAGTTGATTCAAAAAAGTGTACACTATTTTTTACATTGCCATCATCAAATGCAGCTATTAGGCCCCCTTCACACTGGTGCACTTCTGCCATGCTTTTCCAGGGCAACAAAAGGGCATGAAAATGATTTCCAATTAAATACTATGTAACTGTTCACACTGTAGGTGTGCTGTGCTTTAAAAGTCCTGCATGCTGCATCTTTTGGTGCAGTTTTTCAAAAGTGCACCTTGCATTGTAATTCAATGGGAACATATTAAAAGCACATCATAGTGAAAGGGCCCTTACAGCAGCTCAAATTGGACATGAAGCACAATAGCTCTTCGCCCTGAAGCACATTCGGGACGCTTTTGAAAACATGCTATTGGTTAGCTTCAAACCCAAAACTTCCATTGGTTCAATTATACCATCTTACTGACAACTGTCATTCATACCCCTGATAAGGCTCTCATATTGAGCATCATCTAATACTTAAAGTGGTTGTAAAGGCAAAGAAATATTACTGGCAGCCTCTCTGTTTTTTCAATCTATCCTACACTATGTAAATGTTTTTATAAAATGATGCCTGTAAATACCTTATCGCAGATCTTTTATGGTCAGTCACGTGACCTCCAGCCGCTCTCCTCCAATCATAAGGCTACAGCGGGAGGGGCTGAGATCCCCCTCTGACATCAGCCGGGGAGGTCACATGACCGCTGCGCTGGCCGTTCAGCCCCTCCCGCTGTAGATCTTAGATGGAGGAGGAGAGCAGCCGGAGGTCACGTGACCGGGCAGAAGAAAGCTGCGATGAGGTATTTACAGGCATCATTTTATAAAAACATGTACACCATGTAACATAGGTTGATGAAACGGAGGGGCTGGCAGTAATATTTCTTTACCTTTACTGCCAGTTACTAACAGCGGCCGGCGTGGGGAGATGGCTCACACACACAGGAGCTGGCAGGGAGGAGAGCAGAGTAGCAGAATGACAGAAGCATGTAAAATGACCATGGTAATCATGGTTCAGCAGCCATGATAAATGTGGTCAGTTTACAGAGGGGAGGGCAGGATCAGCCAGGTATTTTACAGCTTAGTGATGGACAGATTAGACAGCACAAGCACTGTGCTGTTTAATCTGCTACACTATTTTTTCTTTTCTTTAGGGTTACAACCACTCTAAATCTGGCTTCAATGGAGCGATGCCACCAAATGGAATACTTTTCCTAACTTTTTTTTCATGTTTTCCATCTTTCCCAGCAATTATGCAGAATCTTTTGTCATAATAATCTGTCAAACATAGTATTAGTCAATTAGTAACCAGGCAGAGACCCAAAACACAGCCAGCTTCCAGAGACAGGCCTTCTAGAAAGACCCTGCAGTGTTTGGGACATAGAAAAATGCTCAGAGTAGTAGTTTTAAAGATAAATGGGGAGGTGGATGACTAAACGCTAGAACCAAACCCCTCATAGCTGAAGGCCAACATCAAGCTTAAAGGAGGACTGCACAATGCACTCTGTACATATATATCTCTGTGCATTACAACTGCTGTTGGTATACATCTGGTTGTAGTGCTCTGGAGTATCCAGACTGAATTGATCCTGCAGGCCCCTCACAATGGGATGGATGTTGCAGGCATACTGGGTGAGTGCGTATAATGCTCCATAAGGATAATTAATATCTCTGGTTAACATGGGTGTTGCTATAAAGTGACATATTACTGACCACTTGATGTGATAATTAAAGGAATCTGGCAGAACATAAAAAGTATAAGTACTATCACCTGCATTCATTATAGCAATTAATTATCCAAGGGAGGTGCGTGTTTTTATTAATACTCATTCTACAAACCCTTACACTGTTTTGGGTTTCTTGACAAATAGAAGCTAGTTCTTATCTTTGCAAAGAGAGGCCTAGTATTATGTGGTGAAATGTACCAGGGCCACTTAACTTGCTCCCTCCCTCCCAAATTTTTCCATCCATTACTGGCTCTGTTAAGCTACCAGAATATGGAAAGAAAGGACTGTTAAAAGGCCAAGTTCACCTTCGTTCACCTTTTTTTTTTTTTTTTTTTATTCTAAATGCCAGCTCCCCTATGAACCAATATAGCATTAATGTACTTATTTTTCAAAAATAAAACAACTTTCCATTAATTCTACACATGCTTACCTCACACGCTTTGTAGCTGTTTAAACACACTGCTCCATTACTTCTGCCTTATTTCCTGGTCAGACGTTAGGTCATAACACAGGAATGAGTTGACCAGCTGATCTCATTAGCACACACCCTGTATCATCTACCCTCAGCTGGTCAACTCCTTCCTGTGTCATGGCCTAAAAAGCCTGACCAGGAAGTAAGGCAGAAGTAATGAAGCAGTGTGTTTAAACAGCTATGAAGAGTGAGGTAAGTCTGTGTAGAATTAATGGAAAGCTGTCTTATTTTTGCAAAATAAGTACATTAATGCTATTTTGGTACAAAAATTCTGACAAGGAAGTAAGGCAGAGGTAATGGAGCAGTGTGTTTAAACATCTATGAAGAGAGTGAGGTAATCCTGTGTAGAATTAATGGAAAGCTGTTTTATTTTTGCAAAATAAGTACATTAATGCTATATTGGTACAAAAGGGACCTGGAATTTAGAAAAAAAAAAGTGGGAGAGAGGGCTTACCCATACCAGGGAAATGTTTGGTTGCTCCTGTATGAAGCAGCAGGGAAGTGAAGGAAAGGAAGGGATGGGGAAAGGTTAAGGGATGCCTTTTTACTTTAACCTGCATAGGCAAAGAAAAAGGTCACTTTAAGTTTGTTGTATATTGTATGTCACATGGTGGTCATAAAATAAACAATTTTATCTATTTTTTTTTTTTATTTCCCTAATTCTCCATCCATACTAATATCCTACATCAGCAAATTACTAAAGCCTAGTGCCGTATTTGTCACGGAGCTTTAAAAGGGTTGTAAACCCTTGAGGTTTTTCACATTATTATATGCATTAAGGTGAAAAACCTCCTGTCATGCAGCTGCCCTCCAGAGCCCCCCTTTTACGTACCTGAGCTCGATCTTCCTGCGCCGGGGACAAGCACAACCGCTCCAGCTGGTGCCTCGGATCCTGATTGGATAGATTGATAGCAGTGCAGCCATTGGCTCCTGCAGCTGTCAATCAAATCCAGTGACGCGGGAGTCTGGGGGCGGAGCAGAGTCCTGTTGTCTGTGTCAATGGACGCAGCAGCAGGACACAGGAGCGCGCCTACACGTGTGCCCCAAGGGAGAGCGCTTCTCAGTCGGGGAACTTGAGAAGAGGAGGAGCCAGGAGCACCACTGAGGGACCATAGTAGAGGAGGATCAGGCCACTCCGTGCAAAACCAACTGCACAGAGGAGGTAAGTATGACATGTTCGTTTTTTTGTTTTTTTTTTTATTAAATTTTACATATTCTTTAAGGAGGAGAGCAAACCATCCTCCAAAATTTGCTAGCTTAGTAGAATAAAATCCTCCCGCCTTTACAATGTTGACATCTAACACATTTCCTACAAAGTCCATTTTCCAAACCTGTGCAGACAGGTTCAAGAGTGAGACAAAGTAGAATCAAATATATACAGGTACTTTCTGCTAAATTATAGATAAGCATTTAGAATCAAAGCAAAATGGTCAGTCCAAAGCTAACAAAACCTGGTATAAAGGCCAGAGTTAGAACTTGCTTTACCAATCCCCGTCAAAATCTGCATCAAGGTTGTACTACCACAGAAAGAAAAGGGAGTTTTCATTGACCTATTGCTTATTTAAGTTATGCATTTCGCTTGTTGATTAGTGCAAAATATTATATTTGGTCAAGATTATACTTTTTATCTGAAAATAGGACAAATTAAACAAATAACTTAAATTAGATCAGCAACTGATACAGTATATTATATATATTTTTTAGTTCTAAATATTAAAGTGGTTTTCCAGTAAAAAAAAAAAAAAGGAAAAACATGCAGGTAAATCTAACTTCTTCTTGATGTAGCACAGAAGAGTATTTGCCTCTAACAGTCCTTTTGTATGCCTTAACAGAAGTCCTGTCCCCCTTTTTTTTTAATTTTAGGGAGGATTTAAGTCCGTGAAAATGGTTTTTGCCGGGCACGAAAACTTTTATTCAAATATATTCTAAAATGGCAACTCAGATATAACTGCTGCCTGCAAAAAACAGCAGAAGGGGTGGACACAAGACCAGTCACCCTGCACAAAAAGAGAAAGCAGCAGTAACTGGTCTTATTACAGGAATCTCCTGTGCTGTACAGGAACTGTTTCATGCTGGACTATTGCACACTGATATTAAAAAAAAAATCAAAAGCAAAATGTCAGTGCAAAGCTAACAAAACCTTGGTATAAAGGCCGCTAGAGGATTAAAACTTAAAAAAAAAAAAAAAAATTATAAAGGACTTCAACATTCACATAAGAATATACATGGCTCTTGTTTAGCCCGGACTTCTGTTTTAAGACCGAGACTTCTAAAAGCAGGTGTCCAATTATCCAGTCTAGCCTGGTCAGTTGTTATGCCCATTTGGCTTGAATCATACTGGTTTTATAAACTCTGCAACTTCATGTGCATGATATGATCTGCCCAACAGTTATGGGCGTATGTCAATCCTAAAGTGAAATAGTAAGTTCAGGATCTTCACAGGCCTCTCTTAAGCGAGTCAAGTCACCACTTACGTGACATGAGCACTGTATGACCCAATGCACAGGAAAGGCTGGGCCTGTAGTTTGGATTTTTTGTGACCTATCCTGAGCATTGCAATTGAATGAATGGGTCGCCATGTCTGACTGACTAGAAGATGGCATTTCTTGGAATGGGGAAAACTGGTTAGTAAAGGCAGTGAGATTCTTACATATTACTTAAAGAATTCATCACCATAATGTTGAAAAAAATGAAAGTGTAGTATCATCTACAATTTTTCTTTATCCTCCTAAGGTTTCAGAACTTTAAGCCAGGGGCATCCTTAAGCAACCACCATCTGTGTGCTCGTTGGCACCACAGAACTGGAACTGCCATTTTGTAGGTCAAACCAAAAACGTCCCCGTTTCCACCGTGCAATGGCGACAGTTTTTCTTTTTAAGCCACTGCAATATTAATTACCACAGAAATTACTGAATTTTTACGTAAAGAGCTACAGCGTAGTCATTGGTGCGTCATTTTTTGTTTTTCAAAGTACAGTAAACAAAAGGGTTGCGTTTCCTATAACTATATATCATGACCAATACACTGTGGTATTAATTCACTGCATATAACTACCAACATTAAACTACACAGAATTTATCAAATGAATTAGGATGTATCTGAACTCTTGGTATCATTGACTTATGAATCCCAACTCCTAAACATTGACATCCACACTTGGCCCTTGCCAGAGTTATAAGAACGCTCATTTTCTACAAATGTTTTTTTGTTTTTACAAGCAATTTTTTTCTTCTTCTGTTCAACCTACCTGCACACCTTCCAGTGCAAGGTCAATGTTACCTTTACTTGTCAGATTCATTAGGATGGTGTTATATTAGTAGAGTCTGTAATGGCGGCTTACATATTAGTAACTGTACTGCTTAGCAAAAGCACCGCCTGTCGGACTTAATTACCTCTTCAGAAGAATGCACTACATTTGGAACAAATCCACTTTTTACCCCCTCCCATCCTTCTTGAATATTTATCTCCCCCTTTCTAACAAGCTCATATATGTCACGAGTCAGGTCAGTGAAGGCTTTCTCTACATTAATGGCATCTCTGGCTGAGGTCTCGATGTATCTCATTCCATAGGCAGTGGCTAGTTTCTCTGCTTCATGTCTTGTCACTTGACGTTGCGTGTCTAGATCACATTTATGTCCCACCAGAACAAACACGATCTGATAGGGCTGCACGTGGGCCTTCGCTTCTTCTAACCATTCATGAACATTCTGGAAAGAGCGACGATTAGTGATGTCAAATAGCAGGAGCCCTCCCACTGAATTCCTGTAGTAGGCACGGGTTATTGACCTGTAAATAAAAAAGATTTTTAAATAAAAACGTGCCAGACTTTGACAGTAATATTTAGATGATTTACAAGCCTATATATTAGAGTACATGTTAACATAATACAACATACTGTACAATATTATAACATGTTGGCTTCATCAATCACCTCTGACCTCTTTATAGCACTCCTATGGTTTTATCCTCCAAAACCGAAGAGTAGATAGGCCTGCTATAATGCATATTGGAAGTGCAATATTAACCCCTTCCTTACTGGGCACTTAAACCCCCCTCCTGCCCAGACCAATTTTTGGCTTTCAGCGCTGTCGCATTTTGAATGACAATTGTGTGGTCGTGCGACGTTGTACCCAAATAAAATTTGCGTCCTTTTTTTCCCACAAATAGAGCTTTCTTTTGGTGGTATTTGATCCCCTCTGCGTCATTTCTGATCGCCGCTATAAACAAAAAATGAGCGACAATTTTGCAAAAAAGAACAATATTTTTTACTTTTTGCTAAAGTACAAATCCATTAAAAAAAAATTATTCATCAGTTTTGGCCGATATATATTCTTCTACATATTTTTGGTAAAAAAAAAAAAAAAAAAAAAATCACAAATCGGCGTATATTGATTGGTTTGCACAAAAGTTATTGCGTCTACAAACTGGGAATTGATTTATGGCGTTTTATTATTATTTTTTTTTTTTTACTAGTAATGGCGGCGATCTGCGATTTTTATTGGGACTGCGATATTGCCGCAGAAATGACGGACATTTTTTACACATTTTTGGGACCAATGACATTTTTACAGCGATCAGAAATTTAAATATCCACTGATTACTGTGTAAATGTCATTGGCAGTGAAGGGGTTAACCTGCAGGGGGCAGTGAAGGGGTTAAATATGTTCCCTGGGTGTGTTCTAACTGTGGGGGGGCGGGGCTGGCCGGGACATAACAGATCTAACTGATCCCAGTGACAGGGAGCAGTAGATCTCCTATGTCCCCTGTCACAGAACGGTTCCCCGTTCTGAGGCTGCTAAAAGACATCAGCGGGTCTCGGGCGGACCACGGGCACGCTCGCGTAGCGTGCGGCGCGCCACCGCTCCCGCCAGGGGGTGCGCGAGGAGTGTGCACAGGGGACGACGTCCATGGACGTCGTCCCGGCATTTCAGATCCCCGCTGGAGCTGTACTTCGGCAATAGCGCGGATCTGGAGTGGTTAAACTAACTCCTTTCATATGTGTGCCAAAGACAACAAGAAAAAAAAAAACTGAAGGTGCAGATAAAGCTATAAAACACAATATTTAATTTAACTACAATAAATCTGTAATGATATATAAACCCATCATATTAAGAAAACCATGGCTAAAATAGAGATGTGCTCAAATACACCACTATGGGGGGGATTTACTAAAACTGGAGAGTGCAAAATCTGGTGCAGCTGTGCATGGTAGCCAATCAGCTTCTAAATTCAGCTTTTTCAATTAAGCCTTGACAATAAAAACTGGAAGCTGATTGTTTTCTATGTAGAGCTGCATCAGATTTTGCACTCTCCAGTGGATAACCCCACCTAGGATTGGTTACTGTTCACAACGGGGTTGGGGGATACCACCATTTTGTGAAACTCTTGCACTTAAAATTGTACCATGTTCACGACTGAGTACTATATTTTTAGAACAATGGTTGATACTTCTAACTGTATATTTTAAGTATGATTTTATGACAAATTGCCTTAAAAATCCCAACCTTTAGGGGTATGCTTCTTTGGATATTTAAAAGGGATGGTGGCAATTTACACCCCTGATTGCGGAGGTATTCATCTATTTTCGTACTGCAATATCATTACCCGACTGCTTCTGGATCAATCACTTAATGGAATTAACCACCACAATGGTTTCCCAATCAACTTCTATTGCAGTGACAAATTCAAATAATGGAAGGGACCAGAAGCACAATGCACAGGGTTTAATATGAGCCAGCAATACTGCTGCACTAGTATCAGGGTTTTTGGAGAGCTGCGTCTTGGAAAGCACGGCATGGAGGGAAGTGTGAGTTACACATTACACGAACCTCCTGCAGTTCTTTCTTGGCCAAAATATAACAGAGCTTTGTTCTGTGTGTTAATCACAAATAGTGACAAATAGGCACTGAGAAATGGCATACTATAGGCCTGAAGCATCAGCATTGCCTGGGCCTTATCATAAATCTGAAATTGTTCATTATACCAGACGGAAAGGCTTCTGCTTTGCCATAATCATCGCAGTCACCTATACAGAGCACCATGCCTGATTTGCATTTTGTGAGCTTATCTGATAAGGCTAGAACAGTCTAGTTTTCCTACCCCAGATACAGAGTTCAAAATGCCAGCGTTGCCTTACAAAACCGCATACAAAAAGCGCACACATTTCTCATTATGTCATATCACAAGCTAAGAGCCCCTGCAGAGCTATCGCTGAAAGATGTACATAAAGCAAAAAGATTATTAAAGTGTTACTAAACCCAGTAATATGAAAATAGTTCATCCCCCACAGTGCCCACAGCTTATACATCTTCTTTTTACATTAAAATACTGCCCCTATATACTTTTTTGGAGGATCCGTATACCACATTTACACAATGGACTGCACAGTTTCTTCATGCTGAGAGTTCAGGTAGGAGGAGATCTCCACTACAGCCTGTATACATGCCCACATGTGTGATGTCAATATCATGTGACCTGGCTATCTCTGAGAACAAGTACATTGTTCTCCAGCATAAAAGACACAACTGAGCATGTGCAGGTGGGCTACCCTGTCTGTGTTTGCTGCTCTTTTGCAGATAGACCGTACAGGAGGGAAGGATCTATGGCAGGGATATGCAATTAGTGGACCTCCAGATGTTGCAGAACTAGAAGTCCCATGAAGCATAGCAAGACTGACAGCCACAAAGCATGACACCCAGAGGCAGAGGCATGATGGGATTTGTAGTTTTGCAACAGCTGGAGGTCTGCTAATTGCATATCCCTGATCTATGGCACACAGGATAAAAAAGCCTTTTTAAACAATGCAGATGATTAACCCCTTAAGTTCCACAGTGAGTATGACAAGCATGCTATGCTGCATATACAGACTGATTTTACTGTTGTGGGTTTAGTAACACTTTAAACTTCCTCTGTCCCCTGCAGCATGCATGCTTCTTTTCTTCTCTCCTCCCTCCTCCAATTCTATGCATATCTGTTGGCAAAAAGGAAAAAATTCTCAGTAAGAAGCTTAAAACTGACTCGTCAGAGTCTAAACAGGGCTGGGGACCCTTTTCACCATCCACTGAGCAATTCTCAAGGGTATGGAGTCATACCTGGTGATGGAAACTTCCCTTTGCTTGTGGCATGGAGTAAAAGGAAAGGTGAGTATATGCTGCTGGGCAAGCTATATGACCCTATTACTTTGCCCATATAACCACAGTGATGGGTCACCCTAAGGCAGTGGTTCTCAACTCTGGTCCTCGGGACCCACTAACAGGCCAGATTTTAAGTATTACTTTGGGGAGATGCAGACTAGAATACTGCAATCACTGAGCAGCAAATGATATCACCTGTGATGTATTTCAGTTATCCTGCAAACCTGGCCTGTTAGTGGGTCCCGAGGACAGCTGGAGGGCCACATGTTGAGCAACCATTGCCTAAGGCCTGAACTCCCTGCCTCAACTCAACATACCAGCCATATGAAAGCCATAAAACATTTGCTTTGCTATGGCAAAAATTAGGAGACTCCACTCCCTGCTCAACGATATCAAAATGCTAGAAGAGCTTGGATTACCCTGAACCACAGAGAATTATATAAGCTGTATTAAAGGTAGGACACACCAGCTCTGCCTTTGATCATTAAAAACTGGGCTAGTACAAGCAAAACAACAAACCAAAGGAATCAAAGAATCCCAGCCGGGAACCTATGTTGTCTGCAACAAGAAACGGCCCATTCTGTATAAAACCTGTGCTAATAACTCTCCAGACCCAAGCTGCTGAAACAAATCCCATCACCCTGGATAGGTAGAAATATTACAAATTAATATATAAACCAGGGCTAAAACTTTAAATAATATGCAGTTAAATAAAACACACAGTGATAGCAACTCTGAAAAACCCAATCCACAAACTAAGTGTAAACTATATAAACGGACATCAGTGAAAAATTCACACAAAATAGTCCAAACTAAAGTAATTAACATTCAAAATAAGTGCCCTTGATATCTCATAGATTGTAAGCTCTAATGAGCAGGGCCCTCTGATTCCTCCTGTATTGAATTGTATTGTAATTGTACTGTCTGTTGTAAAGCACTGCAGCAATCTATTGGCACTATATAAATCCTGTATAATAATAATAATTTTCACCATGGTGTCCAAAATTGTGTACAAGTAGAACTCTCACCAGATTAAATTGACCTCTTATCACTAAGCAGGTCACATAAAGCAATGGCACGGTGTAATACTCCAGATCAGGGTTTCTCAACCAGGGATCCTCTAGGGGTTGCTAGGGGTTACTTGAGCAATGAAAAAGGTCTCCCTTTAAGATAAGTTCCCACTGACACCACTGATCCTTTTAGCTATCTGTAAGGGGGGTTCTTCCCAGTGACCACAAGTGTAAGGAGCATTCTTCCTACTGACCATCCCACTAATTGTAGTTGTAGATGTAGTGATTTTAGCAGGGGTTCCCTGAGATTGGAAAGTTATTTTAAGGGTTCCTCTGTGTTGAAAAGGTTGAGAAAGGCTGCTCCAGATGGTCACTAGATGCTGCTTTTCTCTACACAGGCACCAGATCCTTATACCTCCTCTACTCCTTACAGTAAGAGCATTAATGAAACATCATTTCCATAGTATTTTAAAACCACTTTATTATTAAAAAGAAGGTACTGCACATATATTGTCCATAAGGCTAGCCTCTTCTAATGCAAAGTAAACTCATCCCACTTCCAAGTCCCAGCATCTGATGTCAGTTCTGCCTCCTCGCGTTTCGTCACTAGGACTTTTTCAAGAGGCAGTAAGCTTACTTACCTCTTCAAAAAGAGCCTTACTGCCTCTTAAAATCCTAGTAACAAAGTGTGTCAACTTCTGTTCAATAGGGAACGTTGATCCATCAATGGACAGATTTACTCCAACAAAACAATGTATATGTTCGGCAAGCGAGTAGTGTCAATCTGGTACCACCACCAATCCCTGAAGGTAATACCAATTGAAGAACCCCTATGGGTGTGACTTTCAAGGTGGGGGAACCAAAGATCCTCGAAAGCACATCTGCATATGTATCAAATCCACATTAATTTTCATATAAAAATTACAAAAATGTTATAAAAATGACAAATAAACCAATTGGTGTATAAACATAGTCTGTTAAAACATTGGATTGTTCAAATACAGCCGGCTCGCACACATCTGCATGTAGGTTCCTTAACCACTTTAAGACCGAGCCCCTTTTTGGAGTTCGGTGCTTATGAGTTAAAACCATTTTTTTTTGCTATAAAATTACTTAGAACCCCCTTACATTATATATATATTTTTTCTAACGCCCTAGAGAATAAAATGGCAGCCATTGCAGAACTTTATGTCACACCGTATTTGCGCACCGGTCTTACAAGCGCAATTTTTTTTTGAAAAAATTCAGTTTTTTTTAGTTAAAAAATAAGACAACAGTAAAGTTAGGTCAATTTTTTTCCATATTGTGAAAGATAATGTTACGCTGAGTAAAATGATACCCAACATGTTATGCTTCAAAATTGCGTCCGCTCGCGGAATGGCGACAAACTTTGCAACATAAAAATCTCCATTGGCGATGTTTAAAAAATTCTACAGGTTAGCATTTTTGAGTTACAGAGGAGGTCTAGGGCTAGAATTATTGCTCTCGCTCTAACAATCGCGGCGATACCTCACATGTGTGGTTTGCACACCGTTTTCATACTTACGTATGCGTTCGCTTCTGCGCGGGAGCTCGCAAGGACGGTGCGCTTTAATTTTTTTTTGTTTAATTATTTATTTTACTTTTTATTTTTACACCTTTCTTTTTTTAAAAAAAAATTTTGATCACTTTTTTTCCTATTACAAGAAATGTAAACATTCCTTGTAATAGAAAAAAGCATGCCAGGACCTCCAAAATATGAGATCCGGGGTCAAAAAGACCTCAAATCTCATATTTACACTGAAATGCATAAAAAAAAAAAAAAAAACATTTTGAAAAAAATGGCAAGGGGAAAAAAAAAATGTCCCCTTTAAGAGCATTGGGCGGAAGCGACTTGTGACGTAGCTTCCGCCCAGCCATGTTATGGAGCCGGGTGGGGGGGGACTGACGCGATCATCTCCGCCACTGCCGGTGGGTCCGATAAGTGGCGGAGATGACCGGAAAGCGGCGGGGGGGCACCTCTCCCGCCGCTGATAAAAGTGATCTCGCGGCGAATCCGCCGCTAAGACCACTTTTATCTTGCAGGGAATCGCCTGCTGAAAAAATAGATACCGGGGTTATGGTAGCTATCTGCTACCATAACAACGGTATTCCACTTCAAACTGCCGCCGTCAAACGACGTAAGGCGGTCCGGAAGTGTTTAACATCATTCTGCCATCCTATGAAAGAGAAAGAGACTGACGCGTTTCAGGTTCAAGCCTTTTGTCAGGGGCATATAGCAAAGGGGGGGATACCTCCAATCACTCCTAACGCTCCCAAGACCAGGTCAGAAATGTCAGAGTCTGACATTTCTGACCTGGTCTTGGGAGCATTAGGAGTGATTGGAGGTAT
>BLSH010365564.1:639509-651810 GCA_018402905.1 Glandirana rugosa
TTACCGTAAGGGTTGCATGACAGATCACAGCCCATTGTGTTTAGTGGCACCTGTTCCCATATATGCGACTTTGAAGGTCAGCAACATTGTGAAGACTCCTGCATGGCTTTGCTCCATCCTTTGATGCAACTTGTTTCCAGAGGGTGTAAAGTCACATTGAGGATGCAACCTTTGCACAACTTTTGAGCAGGTTGGTTATCTGTTAACCGTCTGACTCTGTTTGCTGGATAGAGTCTAAGCCTCAGTTTCCACTATTGCGACCCCCACAGTTGCACGATCTGAAGTGCGACCTCAATGTGACTTTACACCCTCTGGAACCAAGTTGCATCAAAGGATGGAACAAAGCCATGCAGGAGTCTTCACAATGTTGCTGACCTTCAAAGTCGCATATATGGGAACAGGTGCCACTAAACACAATGGGCTGTGATCTGTCATGCAACCCTTACGGTAATCCCGCACGGTAAAACATCATTTGGTTCCCATACACCTTAAGATGATCTGAAACCGAAGTGGATCTGACTGCAGATGGCTCATACAAGGCGCTGATTTGACTTACCTCCGGTGAGTTTTTCCACATTGGGGGGTTCTTTCCCTCCCTATACACTCACGTGGTGTGGTGAAGGATAAGGTCTTTGAAGTGATCCTGATTCCCAGATTTGAGACACACAAAGGACTATCTTATATATTATTGAAAGAAACCTTTTACCAATTGAAAGACTGGATTAATTACTAGTCATATATAAGCGCTGCTGGTATCATTTAATCTGGGGTCCTGTGACCTTTCGACTTATGGTACCATTAGAGACATATAATATAGACTACCTTTGCCAGATCGGACAGGAAGTTTTGGGGCTGGAGTTCAAAATGAATGGTGTATTGGCTAAGGAACCCCCTGCAGGCCTTGGAGTCCCCAGAGTAATGGGATGGAGGTGGTAAATGCAAAGAATTTGTGGCTGCGGCTGTGACAGCAATAGGTGCGGCAGCAGATAGCGGTGGAGGTTGTTGAACCGAGGGTCCTAAGGAGGCCTGAAGCTGTTCAAAGCGGGAGGCCAAATCCTAGAGGAATCGCATCACCTGGGTCTGATTAGATTCCTGGGTCTCGAGTCTGTGGACTATACCCTGCAGCGGATCATCTGCAGGTGACAGATGCACCCCATTGGGGTTAGGGGCGCACTGCTAAAGTTGTGGACCCTTAGCTGACTGCTGCAAATGGAGCTCTGGGTGGTTCAGGAAAGCAGGACCACTGGAGCACTGACACAGATTACACAAGGAGCTAGAGCAAAGGTTTCCCAAGGGGGCCGAGTCTAAGAGCCAGCAGGTTTTCACCAGAGCCTCTGATGGTGAGGATGGCCTTGGCTGCAACTGACTCCAGGTCGCGGCCCCCAGGGTTTCCCAGCTCATGCTCACGGCTGGCTACTGGTGGATAGAGAGGAAGCAGCAGTGCAGGACAACAAGGATAAGTCAGTAGGAAAGCCAAGGGTCAGGGCCATGAGCAAACAGGGACAGACAGGAGAACACAGCAAAGATCAGGGTGTGAAGCAGACAGGAATAGTCACATAACAAGCCAAGGTTGGGATAACAAGCAGACAGGAATAGTCAAAGAACAAGCCAAGATCAGTAGACGGAATCAAATGTAGCACACACGGCAGGAACCACACACACACAGGAAGCCTAACACACAATGTCGATCGGCAGCGCTGGCTAGCACTGCAAGTTGTTCTATAGCGTTCCTTGTTTAGAGGCTGGGGTGGAGCCCTGCTGAGGGAAGATTACTTCAGCATACAGGTGAGAGGTGCACGGCCTCTCTAAGCTGAACACAAGCAGAGAGGTAAGCAGACAGACAGGACATACCACCTATACTGTCACTTTTTAACTGGTTAGTTTGGGCCAAGGTGGCCAACATGACTATTTCCTACACT
The DNA here is from genome assembly GCA_018402905.1 of Glandirana rugosa. Classification (NCBI taxonomy): domain Eukaryota; kingdom Metazoa; phylum Chordata; class Amphibia; order Anura; family Ranidae; genus Glandirana; species Glandirana rugosa. The sequence goes on from BLSH010365564.1 coordinate 641,429, forward strand.
AACAGGTGAGCCTGCCGGAATTACAGAATAAACTATACGTAGCCTCAGCTACATATCGTACACAGCACTGTGTTATATAGCAGTGGAATGGGAACCTTTCTTCCCACATCCGGGACACAATTTATTCAGGCTTCATAGGAATCTTTGTATTCTCTGAATAAATTCAAAGCTTCCTCCTGATTGGATGAGTTGGAGATCAAGACATCAACCACCCGCCTCTCCGTCTGTCAGTGTTAAATGGATTTCCCATTTCATCTTCCAGGACAACACATGAGAGAGCGACTCCACCCACCTAAAACAAGAAATACATTCACAATCAAATAAAAAGAGCACTGTCACCTAGTGTTCTCAGTATTTGTATTTCCTCTGGCCTAGCAGGGAAATCTAAATGGTTTGTTAGGTTTTCCTCAGGCCTTCGTGCTAGTTGCAGAGGCCTCCCTGTATATGCTTTCTCATGATTCTGGGACAGTGGACATGGAGGGGTCGCATATCTAGGCTTTTCTAGGCTACTTTTGTACGTATCCTAGCTGTGGGACCTTCCCTCCCCATAACCTTCTTGGTTTTCCTCAAGGATCCTTCTCCACCGGAGGAGAAGCAGCTATCCCTGTGGGTGCCGAGGCTCTAGTGGAGCCCTTTCTTACTCACATTTGGTCAAGCTCCATGTCCTCGGTTTCTGGCTGAGCTCCTGATGTTTGCTGCTGATTGATATGGATGGATCATGGCCACTGGCTACCCCAAATGTTTTGAAGGGAGAACTGCATGGCTGGAGCAGGCCACCACTCAGGGATCAGTGAGGCTGAAGTAGAGGCATTCAGAGTCCCTGACTACTTCCAGGTGGGAGGGGTGCATGCTGAGGCAGGTGAGCTTTGGTGCATAGGCAAGGACAGAATGCAGCCTGCTATGCTGCAGGTCAGCAATATGGTGGGTTTGTGAGTATACCCTGGTGCCATTATCCACAGAAACCAGGGAGGGAGCACAAACAGGTGGGGGATTAGGGTTGCCACCGCATCCCTTTAACCACTTGCCGACCATATTGCGTGTATATACGGTGGCGAAGTGTCTCCTCTGCGCAAATCGCCATTTATAAACGGTGATTCGCGCAGCCGCAGTTGCCCACTGCGCGCTCCGTGAGTGAGGCCGCGGGTCGCCTGCTACAGAGGAAGAATGGGGAACCGCTGATGTAAACACAGCGGTTCCCCATTCTGACAGGGGACATGACAGTGATCTACTGATCCCTGGGCAGTAGTGGTAACTGCCTGGCGGAGGTGGGCTGGGAAGGAAGCTTCTCCTTCTCCTGATCACTTGGTCGAACGACCATTCAAACGTCCATTAGGTCCATGCAGTCCTGCACGTACCGAACAGACGTTTGAACGGACGTTCGACCAAGTGATCAGGAGAAGGAGACGCCGGGAGCCACCGACGCTTCCTTCCCAGCCCACCACCGCCAGGCAGTCCCATCTCCATCCCAGAAGCACGCCCGCAAGGACTCCCACAAAGCCAGCAGTGGCTGACACTGCAATGCTTACCTGCATACTACCCTTGTGAGTAGTTTTTATATTGTTTTAATAAACAGCCTTTTTACCACTACTGCGCTTAGAGGCGCACCTTCTTGTTCTTTGTTGTTACCACAGAAGCTCGGTTACTTCCCAGAGGTGCAGCCCCGCCAGTGCCACGGTGGATGTCCACTGCCACGGTTCATCTTCACACTTATCCATTGACTTATGCATTTATTGACTCTGAATATATTCATCCATTCATTACATTGTTTGTGTCCAATATTACTCCATCTGCACCCCTTGGTGACATCCCCTGGTCTCCTGACCTTTGAGACATCCTAGTCACACAGATAAGGTTCACCTTAACTGTCTTTGACTGCGCTGCCAATATACTGTTTTTTGCATCTACTGATCCCTCATGCCCCTGCTAGCCCAGCCAGCACTTTTGCGAAAACCAATCAATATACGCTTATTGCGTTGTGTTTTTTTACCAAAAATATGTAGAAGAATACATATCAGCCTAAACTGATGAATAAATTAGTTTTTTTGATATGTATTATAGCAAAAAGTAAGAAATATTTTTTTCAAAATTGTCGCTCTTTGTTTATTATAGCATAAAAAATAAAAACCGCAGAGGTGATCAAATACCACCAACAGAAAGCTCTGTTTGTGGGGAAAAAAAGGACGTAATTTTTGTTTGGGTACAACATCGCACGACCACGCAATTGTCAGTTTAAGCGGCGCAGTGCCGAATTGCAAAAAGTGCTCTGGTCAGGAACGGGGTAAATCGTTCCGGGACTGAAGTGGTTAAAACCGAAAACACATATTAATTATCCAGGTTCTGTGGCTGCTTAAGGTGGTAATTAAACTCAGTTGGTGCTTTATCTTCAGTAAATTAGCCCCAGAACCTGTGTAATTCATATTGGGTTTAAAGAGATGAGGTGACAACCCTTTGTGGGATGGAGCAGTAGGTGGACCTGGATCTTTCCAGGAGTATTACAGCAGACGTCATCTGGTCAGCAAAGCTACACCTTGCAGTCTGATTCTGCCATGACACCTGCTATGAATCTGGCAGATTGCTCCAAGGTAGGTTGTTTTGAGTTATTTTTTCCTATAGCTCTCCTTCCTACCATATCCGTACTGTGGGGAGGCACAGTGTGGGGTTACCCATAGGAGGATGTCCTCTCTTTGGGTATTGGTTGCTATGGGTGTTTGCATGCCTCCTACAAACAGGGTGAATTTGCTTTGTGTTCTGTCCACCATTAGTGTGGTAATTTTGGAGACAGAGGCCCTAACGCTTGTCAATCTGCAGAGCAGATGCTGCAACCTGTTAACTCCTTCCTACGTTTAGGTAACACATGTGCAGGGCTACTGGGAGAACACTAGGTGAGGGGTCTGCTGTGATTTAATCAGGACTTTCTGTACTTGCATTTGGGCAATAACCTAGCCCTAGGCTGAACTAGAAACATTAAAGTGGTTGTCAACCACTTTAACCTACAGGTAAGCCTAGAACAGTGGTCCAAGGACTCCAGTCCTTGGGACCCACCAACAGGCCAGATTTTAAGTATTACCTTGGGGAGATGCAGACTAGAACACTGCAATAACTGAGCAGCAAATAATATCACTTGTGATGCATTTCAGTTATCCTGCAAACCTGGCCTGTTAGTGGGTCCCGAGGACAGGAGTTGAGAACCACTGGCCTAGAATAAGGCTTACCTGTAGGTGCACTGCATATCTCCAAAACCTGCACGATTCAGGAGATATGCAGTTTTGCATGTGCCGACGTCCTGACGGCACATGCGCAGTGAAGAAACGCCTCCGTGCCGTTTTGACACTGACCCTGTGCCGTGGCTGGCGGCTCCCACGCACACGACTGACATCACGCGACTTCGGCCAGTCACAGAGCCGGAGTCGCCGCACCGGAAGGAAGAGGGGCAGAAGATGGACGCGGCCTGGAGTGGGGACATCGCTGGACGCCACAGGCTTCGTTTCCAGGTAAGTGGCACATAATGGGCTACTATGCGATGCATAGTAGCCCATCATGCTTCTACTTTACAGGATTATATTGAGAAAGTAAGCCCAATCTGGGTTTACTTCCTCTTTAAGACCCCTTTCACACTGAGGCACTTTTCAGGAGCTTTAGCGCTAGAAATAGCGCCTGAAAATTGCCTCCCATTCACTTCAATGTCAGTCCGACTTCGGGGGCGATTTCAAAGACATCTGTGCGGGTTAGTGCACAGATGTCTATAAGAATCGCACCCTGAAATTGCCAAACGTAGTCCAGAAACTACTTTTGGGAATTTGTGCGGCGCTGCAAAGACGGCGTCGCACTAATTTGGAAGGTGCCATTGCCAGCAATAGCGGCCGATTTGGCATGGGATTTGACATGTCAAATCGCTGCAATGTGAACCTAGGCTTAAGGTGGATCCTGCAACATTTAATTGACGAGCTCCAGGGTTCAAATTCTACGCAAGAGTTGCGGGGGGAGGGGTCATTATCCTGACTGGACGTCATATTGGGGGGGGGGGGGGTCTGTGCTGGTTGTTTATCAGCACAGCCCCGCCCCCCAGGATCGCCACCAGGGATGCCACCCGGGGACCACCAGGACCCGACTGGGGAACTACACACTGATCACCGGGGAACCCACCATAGAACACCAGGTAACTGGTGCCAACTTCAGGTGCCACCCTAGACCAGCAGGAAATGGGAATCTTACAGTTCATCTGTCATTGCTGCCCAACAGTGCCCACAAGTGCCACCTATCAGTGCTGCATATCAGTGCCACCTAATCAGTGCCCCTCAGTGTAGCCTCATCAGTGCCCATCAGTGATGGAGAAAACTTACTTATTTACAAAGTTTTGTGACAGAAACAGAGAAACTTTTTTTTTTTCTCTCAAAATTTTGGTCTTTTTTTATTTGTAGCGCAAAAAATAAAAACCCCAGAGGTGATCAAATACCACCAAAAGAAAGCTTGATTTGTGGGGGAAAAAAAGATAAAAATTATGTTTGGGTACAGCGTCACATGACCGTGCAATTGTCATTCAAAGCGCAACAGTACTGACAATTGGTCTGGGCGGGAAGGGGGGTTAAGTGCCTGGTATTGAAGTGGTTAAAGTTGTTGTCAAGTCATGACAACCAGTTTAACCTACAGGTAAGCCTATAATAAGGCTTACCTCTAGGTACCCTGAATATCTCCCAAACCTGTACGGTTTAGAAGATATACAGTGTAAATGCATGTGCCGACGTCATCGGCACATGCGCAGTGAAGAAACAGCCCGACTGGGCCGTTTCTTCAATAAGTGTGCCATAAATGATGGCTCTCGTGTGCATGCGTGGGAGTGACGTCAGCACGGCTCCTGCTGGAGTCCGCGCTGTGATTGGTCAGCGCACGGGATCCCGGAAGACGACGGACTCAGCATGTTGCCGGTCACAACGGTGCACGGGGACCGCTACTACAGCGACGATCTAAGGTAAGCATTTCATAATGAGCTAGTATGCGATGCATACTAGCTCATTATGCCTTTCTCTTGCAGGTGTTTTTTTTTTTTAAACTTGACAACTACTTTAATGATTGCTTGTTAATGCCTGCAGGTGTTGGGCTTCTGATTGCTTTGCTATGGTTGCCACCTCTTCCAAAGGTATCAGCAGCTTTCATTTATCACTAGATTTGGACTTGTTATGAGCTGGGAGGCTTTGTCTGTCTCTCACCTATAGCCTCGTACACACGGTTCGATTGTCGTACGACTGCGCTTCTGATTTTTGTCAAAAGCGCATGTCCTTGATTTTGTAAAGCATGCTGACTATCCGAAAATTTTTGTTCGTCCTGAACTCCATGTCAGAAGTGACGTCATGTTTTGCATCTTTTTTTTTGCTTTCTGAGCATGCGTAGTCTCGGTCGTATGATTTTTTTTTTTTATTTATTTTTTTTTTTGTAGGAAAACCATACTAATGGAACAAAAATCGGACGTGGCGTTGTCGTACATCAAAAATTTACTAGTCTGCACATCCAGCTTTTGTCTGACGAAAAAAGAAAATCCGCTGTCGAAAGGAGCATGCTAACGGTAAGAATTTCGGACGGCATTGCGTGTGGGTAAAACAATTTTGCAATGTGTATATACATTGATCAAATGTGTAGTATTAAGGAGACTTCGATTTGCTTCTATTTCAACTAAAATATTTGGTTCTGTCTAGGAGCTGAAGCTGTACCCATTATGGGTTATCAGTATCTGCTATGCACACCAGTGGTGTGCTTGGACTATCACCTGGAGCTCCCTGGGTTCCACCACTTGATAGATGTACAATGAATTGGTAGCCAGAGACTAGGCTATATCTATGACATATGCTTATGTGAATTGTTGGCTTTGGAGCATAGGCATCAGTTGTATATGTATTGCTGTTGGGTATTAGATAAATACACTACACTATGAATCTGACCTCATGTTATGTCTCTGTATTTAAATACACAATATTGGAGCTATGCTTGTGTTATTTGGTTTATATTCTTTTGCTATCATTGTGGATCATGCCTCCATATGTGATTCAATTTCTCAACTCTGCATATGTATTCGGTCAAATGGTCTGCTTAAAATATATAGCCTTCATTTGTATATGTGGCCTTCTGAATTTGGGAGGCTTTTATCTGACCTTTACATTATGTGCAATCTGCTATATGTTGTCTTGATGCATTAATGTACATAAACAAGGGTGTAAATGGTTTAGAGAGAAGCTCTCTGGTCGCTGAGACCTTTCCAAAGTATCTTTATGCAATGTCTCAGTAAGTACATACATATTACATTATATATGTGATATTTGTTATTACATTAGTCATCTTTTGTGAGATGCTCCTTGTTGCAGAAGGTTTTGCAAGATTTGTTGTTTCTAGTATTAATACAGCTCTATACTGTTTTTGTGTATTCTATGGGGTACTTTAGTTTTATGTTTTTATGTATGTGACTTTGGAGGGCATTTGTCTTTGCATATGTACTTGAAAGCAGGGCTGTCTAAATGCCTGGGCACTGCCCAGGGGTCCCAGGTGCATAGGGGCCCCATGATGGCATTGCATTACATCATACTTGCCAACTGTCCCAGATTCACCGGTCCATTCACTCTTTTTACTAAGCTGTCCCAGGATGGTCCAGGTCCTGAGCAGTGTCTCCCTTCTGACTCCTGTGTACTGTGCCCTTCTGCCTCCACCCCTATACTGTGCCCTTTATGTTGATTAGTCTTTGATTCATGGAATGCCTTTTATATTGTTTAAAATTGATTTTATTGAAAGTACTAATATATTCTATCAAATATATGTGTGTGTGTGTGTGTGTGTGTGTGTGTGTGTGTGTGTGTGTGTGTGTGTGTATGCACTTTAATTCTTGAGAGTAGATGTGTAACTTGGGGTAGGCTGATAGGGGCCCCAGTGCATTACTTTGTCCAGGGGCCCATGATGCTACTAAGATGGCCCTGCTTGAAAGGCACATGGATTTTGCTGCTGAGCCTTTATTCAGCACAGGATCAAATCCCTTACATTCAACACACATTACCAGATCCTCTCCCCGTGCCTCTGAATCCTGGTAAAAGGTTAGAGGGCATGGTTCCAGTCATCTACCATTGGAGGTGAACAAAAGTAGAAAAATCTTTTTTCAAGCATCTAACTTGCAAAGTAGCTTAGGTTTCCTCATCATATGTTGTATTTTTGGTGTTCTCTCTCCAGTGGAGGTCTTAAAGAGGAAGTAAACCCTGATGGGATTTACTTCCTCAATATTCCACTGCAAAGTAGAAGCATAATCGACTACTATGCATCACATAGTAGCCCATTATGTGTCGCTTACCTGCAAAGGAAGCCTGCGATGTCCCCTGTGCAGGCAGCGTCCATCTTCAGCCGTACACTGTCTATTTCCTAAACCGTGCAGGTTTGGGAGATATGCAGGGAACCTCATTCTAGGCTTACCTGTAGGTTAAAGTGGTTGTCACGAGTTGACAACCACTTTAATATTTCAGTTTAATATGTGAAGTTATGTTGATTGCAACACTGGGCCCTTTACATGGGGTTGTGTGATCTTGCCTATGCTTTCATACAGTAGTATAAGCTTGTATGCCTGGTGGTGTAATGGGGGTAACGGGCCATTTTGATGCAGACAGCTCATTCATTTGATCCGTACCCTGCAGCACATTATATGTGGGGTAATGGGCAGGAATATGGCTTGTATATGGGGTATCATGTTTTGCTATCACTCTAACCCCTATACCTGACTGGGTATGTTTAACCACTTCAGCCCCGGAAGGATTTCCCAGTTTAGGACCAGAGCATTTTTTGCGATAAGGCAAGGCGTTGCTTTAACTGACAATTGCGTGGTCGTGCGACGTTGTACCCAAACAAAATTTGCGTCCTTTTTTTCTCACAAATAGAGCTTTCTTTTGGTGGTATTTGATCACCTCTGTGTAATTTCTGATCGCCGCTATAAACAAAAAAAGAGCGACAATTTTGCAAAAAAAAAAAAAAGTTTTTCTTACTTTTTGCTAAAATACAAATCCAAAAAAAAAAAATAAAACTTTTTTTTTCATCGGTTTTAGCCGATTTATATTCCTTCTATTTTTGGTAAAAAAAATTGCAATCAGCGTTTATTGATTGGTTTGCACAAAAGTGACCGCATTTACGGATGATGAGAATTAATTAATTTCTGGGGTTTTTATTTTTTTTTATTTTTTACTAGTAATGTCAGCGACCTGGATTTTTAGCAGTACTGCAATATTGCAGTGGACATGTCGGACCATTTTGACACACTTTTGGGACCAATGACATTTATAAAGCTATCAGAAATTTAAATTCCACTGATTACTGTATAAATGTCATTGGTAGTGAAGGGGTTAACTGTGCTCCCTAGGCGTGTTCTAACTGTGGGGGGGGGCTGGGCTGTTATGGGCATAAGTGATCTAACTGATCCCAGTGATAGAAATCAGTAGATCTCTTATGTCCCCACTGACAGAGCGGGGAACCACTGTGTTTACATCCGTGGTTCCCCGTTCTTTTGCTGTGGCCGCTCATCGCGGCTCACCGATGGACATCGGGTCCGCCTGAGCCACAGGCACACTCCTCCGGAGTACGGCGGGCGCACGTCCCCTAGCGACCACTCTGCAAATCGCCGTTTATGCATCCACACTGCCGCAGTAAATGTACTGTGCACAGTGTGGAAGTGGTTAACCACTTCAGCCCTGGAAATATTTCCCACTTTAGGACCAGAGCACTTTTTGCGATTCTGCACTGCGTCGCTTTAACTGACAATTGTGCGGTCGTGCGACGCGGTACTCAAACAAAATTGACGTCTTTTTTTTTTTTTTTTTTTTTTTCCACAAATGGTTTTCTTTTTGTGGTATTTGATAACCTCTGCGTCACTTCTGATCACCGCTATAAACAAAAAAAGAGAGACCATTTTGAAAGAAAAACAATATTTTTTCCTTTTTGCTATAATACATATCCAAAAAAAAAAAAAAAAAAAGAAAATTGTATTCATCAGTTTTGGTGTGTATATCTATTTCCTAATATTTTGTGGTAAAAATCGCAGTCGACGTATATTGATTGGTTTGCGCAAACGTTTCTGCGTATACAAACATGAGAATTCATTCATTTTTTTTACTTTGCCGGTTCCTCCTGTGTAGTAATAAGCGATCGCGGGTCGCTGGTGGACATTGAGTCCGCCCGACCCGCGCGCACACTGAGGAAGTGTGCCCCCTAGCTGCGCCTGTGCGAATCGCGTTGTGCTGCCACTCTGCAGCAGTATATCTACATGAAGTGGTTAAGTTCAGTACTACAGTATATATTAATGTCAGTACATCTCATTTACACAGCCATCCTAACAGAACCGCTATAGCAAGTTGATATGAACGTACTGTTGCTGCTCAAGGCTGTCTTCTGAAGTGATGATCTGCATAACTTTACATGCACCAGTATCACAATGTGTCATATGGTGCTGGAGTGGAGTCAGACTTCAAACATTGGGCAGGGCACCTGTCATTCGTATAATAGTTGTGTTCATTATTTACCCAGTTCCTTATCAAACACTCAATAATTGCTGCACCAACATTCAGAGTGGAGATAGGTCAGAGGTATGGGCATATGTATTTTGGGTATGTATGGCATTGGGACAGAAATCTCCTAGAAAATACAAGGGCCTATTATCTAGATGTAGGTATTAGTGATCGATAGATATCATTTTTTTTTTCAGGGCCAACATCAATACTGATTTTTCATCTCTTTCAGGCCGATAACTGATATCAGGTGCCAATATTCTGTAGATTTAAAGGTGTGTTTTTTTTTTTTTTTTTTAATCACTTTTATTGCTGTCACAAGGAATATAAACATCCCTTGTAACAGGTCCTCTTTATGGAGGAATCTGGGGTCTAGACCTCAAACTCCTCCTCTGCACTTGAAAGTATCCAAAATGCCAAGTTTTTGAATACTTTGTTTTTTAAAACTGCCGGCTTCAGGATGCCAGTAATCTGGAAGTGATGTCATGACATTGCTTCCGGGTTACTAAATCTGAGACCCGAGCAAAACCGATTACGGCTTTGTTTGGGTCTTTGGTCATCCAGCGGACGTGCCAGCTGATCGCTTGGGCCTGCGACGGGGGACCCGAGCAGAGCGGTGGGGGGGGGGATTATAGCCACATCAGTTGCTATTAAGAAAGCTGACCGTCCGCTCTAAAGAACGGTACCGGGGTGATGTCTGCAGCTGCAGGCATCACCCAGGTACAACCCCTTGAAGCAATATCAGTAAGTTTGGCTGCCGATGATCAGTCAACCCCTAATAGGTATCTCTTGTATGAAGATTAATATTATGTAGGGTGTGAGTTATTGTATCTGATTGTCCTTGCATTTTGCTCACATTCAGTTAAACCA
>BLSH010365564.1:680747-703131 GCA_018402905.1 Glandirana rugosa
GGGGGGCTATGAATTGAGGTAGAACTAGGTCACTACATTTACTCTCGTCTTCGAGAGAGAGAGGAATTTACATCACTGGATCAAGATGGAGTTAAGTATCGGGGGGGCGAGCAGCACCCAGAAGGCTTTTTAAAAACCTTCCGCCATTAGAACCACTTTAAGCCTTGTAATGCGGGAGTAGCCCCACTGTAAGGGAAGGTTTTTGTTCTCCTTGGAGATGACCTTTTAAACACTGGAAGCTGTGCCCAGGAAAAAGCCAGACAGAGGGCAAAGGCCTAGTCTCCAGAATGACCTGTTGTCCCCCAGCAGTTTATGTACCATGTCTTGCACAGTTTTTTTGTTTTCTACATTTTCAGTTGTAACAAACAGGAAAATGGGGAAATACAGCATGACCTGATATGCGAAACAACGGCCACTGAAAACAATGAGTGTGAACTTTGCTGTGGTTTTTGTGTGATAGAGAAGGGTGTTCTGCAGCTGAAAAGATAAGATAATAGTGAGTGCTACTAACTGACACAAGCACCTTTTTTATCACACACCGATTTTAGACCAAAATTAATGAGCAACTCAAAGACAATATTTCTCTTGTGTCCAGCATTACTGTTATACTGGCTTCTGTTGAATAGACTGCAGTACACATCAAGGACGTGCAGAGCCTCTCCTGCCATGAACCTAAAAAAAAAAATGATCGACTTCGAGGGTCGTAGCTTTGCGACCTGGGGTCAGAGACCCCAAAGTTGGTAGGTAGGTAGCTGAAGTCCTACCCCCAACTGGTAAAAATGAGGGGCACCTATCATCTATGGTTCCAAAGATACTGGCCTCCTTGCGCAGCCTGTCAGAAGCTACATACAGAGCGACCAGTTTAACCACTTGCCGACCACCCACCGCAGCGTGACGGTGACCAAGTGGCTCGTTCGCGACGTTCACGATAACTAGTATTGTGAGCATACGCACTCACTGTGTTCTGGGGGGGGGCCAGGGAGCGGGTAGGGTGGACTCCGCCGGCTACCCACGAAGGCTCTCCCACAGTGAGAGAACGCAGGTCCTTGTATATAAACACGGATCTCCGTTCTGACAGAGGGGGAAGGGCTGTGATCACAGGCTTCCTGTATATGGAAGCCGTGATCACTCCCCTCCCCCTGCCAGCCTAGCACCAATACAGTTTGAACACACTGAGGGAACACCGTTAACCCTTAAAGTGCCCCTTCCAGGTTAACCCTTTCACTGCCAATGGCATTTACACAGTAATCAGTGCATTTTATAGCACTGATCTCTGTATAAATGCCAATGGTCCCAAAAAAGTGTCAAAATGGTCCAACATGTCCATTGCAATATTGCAGTACTGCTAAAAATCGCAGATCGCCGCCATTACTAGTAAAAAAAAAAAAAAATAAAAACCCCAGAAATTAATTCTCATCATTCATAAACGCTGCAACTTTTGCGCAAATCAATCAAATGCCGAATCGCAAAGGGTGCTCTGATTCTAAAGGGTGAAATCCTTCCGGGGCTGAAGTGGTTAAATACAAGCTGGAACACTCTGTTTGCAGCAGACTGAGAGGATGAGCTCACAGTGCTTCTCCTCACTTCTTATCAGGCACTGAGCTCAATGGACAGCTTGGAGCCTTATCCAATGGTAAAGCATCATTGGCCCAAGCTGTCCAATAAAAATGCTGCAGTGGAGGCACGCCTCACTGCAGTGTCATAGAAGGGGGCATGTGTCAAAAAGACAAGTGCTCCCTTCCAGCCCTCTTAACTACAAGGAAAAAACAGGTTAATGTGTATAAGATTTACCCACAATCCCATGGTTTTTGTCACACAGTTAAGCGGGAGAATGAGAATCTTCTACTGCTGGAAAGGCACAAGCTAAATCATATATTATGCTATATGTTATAAGATAATACTTTATTATTTATCTATTTTTACTGTGAAATTACTGGTTTGAAGTTATATCTTCAAACTTCAGTAATTTGTCCATTAACCACTTCAAGACCGAGCCTGTTTTTTGGGTTCAGTGTTCACAAGTTAAAACCAGTTTTTTTTGCTATAAAATTACTTAGAACCCCCAAACATTATCATTTTTTCTCTAACACCCTAGAGAATAAAATGGCAGCAGTTGCAAAACTTTGTCACACCGTATTTGCGCAGCGATCTTACAAGCGTGATTTATTTATTTATTTTTTAAATCAGTTTTATGCATTAAAAAATAAGACATCAGTAAAGTTAGGCCAATTTTTTTTATATTGTGAAAGATAATGTTACGCTGAGTAAAATGATACCCAACATGTCATGCTTCAAAATTGCATCTGCTCGCGGAATGGCGACAAACATTGCAACATAAAAATCTCCATTGGTGACGTTTAAAAAATTCTACAGGTTAGCATTTTTGAGTTACAGGAGGTCTAGTGCTAGTATTATTGCTCTCGCTCGAATGATCGCGGCGATACCTCACGTGTGCTTTGAACACCATTTTCATATGTGGGTGGGACTTACGTATGCGTTCGCTTCTACACGCGAGCTCGCGGAGGCGCTTTAAAATTCATTTATTTTTTTTTAATTCTCTATTTTAATTTTTATTTTTACACTGTTCTTTAAAAAAAAATGTGATCACTTTTAGTCCTATTACAAGAAATGTAAACATTCCTTGTAATAGAAAAAAGCATGCCAGGACCTCCTAAATATGAGATCTGGGGTCAAAAAGACCTCAGATCTCATATTTACACTAAAAAAAAAAATAAATAAAAAATGGGCCCTTTCAGACCAATGGGCGGAAGTGACTTGTGACGTGGAGCTGGGTGAACAGCTTCAGCCACTCACTCGGCTCATGAACACTGGGGGGGACAGACGTGATCATCTCCGCCGGCGGGTCTGGTAAGCGGCGGAGATGACCGGAAAGCGGCGGGAGGGGGGAGCACCCCTCCCGCCGCTGATAAGTGATCTCGTGGCGTATCCACCACTGAGACCACTTTTATCTTGTGCAGAATTGCCTGCACTAAAAGAAGATACCAGGGTTAGCTATCTGCTATCATAACAACGGTATTCCACTTCAAAGTGACCGCCATCACCTGACGGCGTTGGTCCAGAAGTGGTTAAGACACCTGCTTGAGTACAGTTTTTGAAAATATGGTAAATTGCCTTAAAAATAATATATAATATTTGTCTATATTTTACTTATGGTAATTTAACCCCTTGCCACCCAGGCCAAATATATATATATATATATATGTGTGTGTGTGTGTGTGTGTATATGTGTGTGTATATATATATATATATATATATATATATATTATATATATTACATTTTTTATGTTGCACAGTATTCAGTATTTACATGAATAATAAAGAAATTAAAAAAAAAAAACAGTAAAATTAGTTTCTCTCTTTCTTTTTTTCCTTCCTCTCTCCTTTTTTTTTTTTTTTCCTTCCTTGTCACGGTTTAAAATTGTGCAAACTTCACTACTTAAGAATCTCCATAGACAACGCTTTAAATTTTTTTAGAGCTTACATGTTACAGAGTTACAGAGGAGATCTAGTGCTAGAATTATTGCTCTCACTCGAACGATCGCGGCGTATGTAACCTGTGTGTATCTGGCTTTTATACTAGCCAGTGCCTCACCAGCCAATGACCTCACCGCATGTCCGTTGTACACATGGACCACAATTAGTTCCTGCTGAACTGGATGATTTTCAGTCCGTGTATACCCAAATTAAGTTTTGTTAAAGAAAAAAAAAACAAAAAGCATAGGGACATTACTATCAGTGCGAGGTACAGCTGTCTCCTGGTTTAGTAAAAATCTTCCTCCTCTGATCCCCCACACCACTGTCATCTGGTGCAGCCAGGGATTAAAGTGATTCTAAAGGCTGGGTGATTTTTACCTTTAATAATGCATTCCCTGCATTAGGCCCCTTTTACATGGGTGCACACTTTCACACATCTCTCTGCTGATCCCCGCTGAGCAGGTGGATGATAGATCCTCTGCTTTGCAGAGCGGACACAGGCGCAGTCCCACTCTCCTCTATGGGGCAATCGGATGGAAAGAGACCACCTGTCTGTTTCTATCCAATCTGCCGGACAGATGGGGAATCTGTCTTTTTTTTTGGTGGACAGGATTGGATGGCGGCAGGTGTCAGCGGACTTGTGTCTGCTGACATCCGCCGCTCCATAGAAGAAACTGGATGGTCCAATCGGGTCCGCCAGAAAAACTGACAGGTGGACCTAATCAGACAGCCCATATGGGGCGTTAAGGTAAAAAACCAACCCACTACCCCCCCCCCCCAAAAAAAAAACCCACTTACCTGAGCTTGCCAGGGATCCAGTGCTGTACCGGGTGCAGTCTTCTCTCCTCTCTTCCTCTTCTCACAGGACTCAGTCAGCAGCAGGGAGCCATTGCCTGTCAATCAAATAATGTGAGCAGGGAGCTGGGGCATGGGGCTGAGTTATGTTGTCTGTATCAATAGACACTAGCAGTGAGGCGTGGGAGCGAGTCTACAGGTGTGTCCCCATAGCAAGGGGCTTGTTATGGGGACACGCAGAAGAGGAGGAGCTTGGTGCGCCAGCAGTGTACCCCAGAAAAGGTTTGGGGTTGCTCTGTGCAAAACCATTGCACAGAGCAGATAAGTATAACATTTTTGTTATTAAGAAGAAATTTTAGGCTTTACAATCACTTTAACCACTTAGCAGCCGGCTAAAGCATGGTCGTCCAGGTTTGGGAGGATATCTTATGTCTTCCCAGAACCGCGTGCCCACTGCAGCGTGCTCTGTGATCGGTGTCCTTTGGACACAGCTGATCACAGATTGGAGTAAAGAGCCAATCACAGTGGCTCTTTACCATATGATCAGCTATGTCCAATCACAGCTGATCATGATGTAAACACACTTGCTGGTTATTGGCATTCCTTTCCTCATGCTGTCAGCATGAGGAGAGGAGAGAGCTGGTAACTGGCAAGTGTGAAAGGGACATCTGCTCTGATAATGAGGGCACTGAACATCAGTATCCAGATCAGTGCCATTGGTGCCCATCAGTGCTGCCAATCAGTGACGCCTATCAGTGCCCTTCAGTGCTGCCTATTAATGCCACATATCCGTGCAGCCACCATCAGTGCCTCCTCATCAGTGCAGCCTATTAGTGCTCATCAGTGCAGCCTCATTAGCACATCAGTGAATGAGAAAAATTACCTGTTGCAAAATTTTATAACAAAGAAAAAACACTTTTTTTTTTTTTTTATTATTATTCAAAATGTTTGGTCTTTTTTTTGTTTGTTTAGCAAACCCAGTGTTGATTAAATATTCCCAAAAGAAAGCTCTATTTGTGTGATAAAAATGCCATATGGGTACAGTGTTGCATGACCGCGCAATTGTCATTCAAAGTGCAATAGCGCTGAAATTTGACAATTGGCCTGGACAGGAGAATGGAGCTTAGGGACCTGTTCTATGTACTCAAGAGAGCATGACTATACCTGTACTTTCTGCCCATCTCCTTCATTCATAGTACTATCCTACTATCACGTCTATGGTTGAAACCTGACCTATGAATGGAGGTCTGTTCAATCATCTGTCCATCCTCCATTCATAGAAACTGTAGTAATGATCATTGTGCTGATGGGTTTTTTTTTTTTTTTTTAACCAAAATTAGGCTTTAACGTAGAATGTAAAGATGATGGCAGCTCTAGAAAATGGATTAATATTTTTTTATACAATATATACTGTAAATATACGCTCACTTACAATAGGCAACATGCATATTTCCACCCTATGAAAATAAGTGTAGCAGGTTTAAGTGCGTGTTTTCTTCTGTTGCAATCTCAGTTTAGCTACACAATACCCTTCTGTTCTGTTGCGTAATGCTTAAACCAAGGAAACAAAGGTTTATTATGGAGCTGCAAAGGATCAGCTTATTGTGAGATGTTGGAATTTCTTCTCTTCATAATGTGTGCAGTCACTTTCTTCATAAGTGATCCCGAGGTCTGCTGTGCAGTAGGGCCCTTCTGCCCTGGCGCCTGACTTGGCTAAGCTAATAATAAAAGTTTTAAACTCCTTACCTATCCCAGGTTCCAGTCCCTCTGGGTGATGGGCACAAGGTTTTTCCCTCACGAGCTGTGGTCGGGGGTGAGTTCTTTGTAAGGTCAATTTTACTCTTTTCATTTATGAAAAGGGGACAATCCACCTCCAGTAACAGATTTGTGCTCTGGGTGATGTGTGCTCATTAGAACAAGGGTACCCTCAGAGCTCCTTCTCTTCAGGTTTTGGTTTTGAAGACATCTGATATGAGATGTTGGGATAATACATGACCAGGCCTTTCAGAGGCGGTGGTTTCTGAAGAACTTTGCTCTACCAAAGGGGAAGATGAAAAAATGTATGAAATATAATGTGGTGCTGGGACACGTCCTTATAAAACAATTTAATTTAACCGCATTTTTGTCCTTTGAAACATACAGCAAAATACATGACAGCATAGCTGGCAAGAACAAGCATTTCTACCATGAAGTTATCCCTGGGCCTTTAATGGTGCCCAAAAATTCTAGGTGGCAAGTGAAACTAAAAAAATGAGCTGTGAATGCAAACACTACAACTGTGTGACAATCAGAACATTAAATGATAGGGGCATTTTAATACAAAATGTACTTGGCAAAACTAGGTAGTAATCACCTGAAGCACCTAAATGATCCTATAATCACGATAACCTAGAACTTGTAGCATACACATGAGAGTCAGACCATGCAGTGTTGCTGGCTAATGTATGAACTAGATTCTGTTAGCTTAAACAGCCATATATGATAATTACAGAGCATTAATGAAATCCAGAATAGGGACTTGCACAAGTTTAGTTCTTCAAGTCATCCTATTCCAACAAAACACAAACCAAGAGGGTGCAAATGCCTAGTGAATTATCTTTAGCACTTTATTAAAGGGTATAAGAAACCATAATATACTCCCAAGCCAAGTGAGCTATGGATATGTCAAAGGCACAAAGCACAGGATCATGAAGTCTGCTTTCCGACTCCAACTAGTATATATATGACAATGGCAGCTTATGCGTTTTGGGGAACTGGTCCCCTTCCTCATCTATGGCTCCATAGCTTGGAGCATACCCCACTTGGTTTGTGAGTAAAATGTTTTCTTATACCCTTTAATAAAGTGGTGAAGATAATGCACTAGGCGTTTGCAACCTCTTTGTGTTCCGTGCAGTGTTGGATTTCCCCGATCTAAAGATGGCTGCACCGCTATATCCTTCCAGTCCAGGTTTCGAGAATTGTGGTTCACATGATGGGTGCCTCCACCATTTCAGAGCACTGTAATGTCAAGTTTGCAATTCTTTCTTTTTTTTGATCCTATTCCAAACCCTCTACTTTATTCACCATCCTGCGCTTTTTTTTTTTTCTTTTTTTTTTAAAAAGCAGAAAAATCCAGATTACCGCCCCTTTAAAAATCAGTGCTCCCACTGGTAATACTGACTGCTAGCACACAATAAGTACCAAAGGATCACAGATTGGGTACTGGGCTGCAGATCTGTTGTAGGCTTATACATACATAGAATTTAAGGTGTGTTTGCATTCCTCAAATTAGAGGTACATAGTTGGTTTTTAATTGTCTGCACAAAAAGTATTGTTCATAACAAGTAATTATATCCCAGCTGGTAGTAATGCCATGTTTATTTGTATTGTTCTTTCTATTGGAGCTACATTATTGTGATGTAATACCCGCTCTATCTGTTCCTATTCTTTTCTCATAACAAACTAATGGCAAACTAGAACTACTATTCCTGGAAATTTATGAAGATGCTGCTAACATAGTGCATGGAATGTATACAGGAGCCCAGGCCAAATCCACTTACGGATGAGTGGACAAAAAGCTCAAAAAGTAATAGTATGTACTATATCCTTAAACATAGATGATAATCAAATTGTGGACATATGCAAGTGTAAAACCTGAAAAGAAATGTGGGAAGAGCTGCAGAATGTACAGTACATGAGAAGCAAATGTTAGAAAGCTATACCAGACTAGCCTGATGAAAGGCAGGGCTAGATTAAGAGCATCATGGGCCTGGTGCTGAGGATTTTGATGGGCCTTTCATGCCCCCAACAATGTGGGAACAGTTTGGGGGTGGCCCCTTCCTGTTCCAACATGACTGCGCACTAGTGCACAAAGCAAGGTCCATACAGAAATGGATGAATGAGTTTGGGGTGGAGGAACTTAACTGACCTGCACAGAGTCCTGACATCAACTCAATAGAACACCTTTTGGCTGAATTAGAGCGGAGACTGTGAGCCAGGCCTTCTCATCCACATCAGTGCCTGACCTCACTGTACTTGCATGTGCCGACGTGCCGTTTCTTGACTGAGATCAGGAATGACGTTGCGCAGCTCCGGCCTGTCACAGTGCCGGAGATCGTGGCCCCGGAAGAAAGAGCGGCGAAGATGGATGCGGCCTGGAGCGGGGACATCGCGGGCTTCCAATGCAGGTAACTGACACATAATAGACTAGTATGCAATGCATACTAGCCTATTATGCTTATAAATTGCAGGGTAACAACAAAGACTAACATAGAGGAAGTAAAACCCATCAGGGTTTACTTCCTCTTAAAAATCATTTGGAAGGAATAAAAAATAAAACAAATGGGATTCATTTTAAATTTCCATAAGCAATGGTTTTGGTTTGTAAAGACACCTGTGTGAGTTTGGGGAAATATTTTCATGCGCTAGATATCAACAAGTGAAAGTGACAGAGAAAAAATAATATTTTAACAAAACATGAAAAGATTGAACATTCTACCAATCTTAAAAACAAAATAGATTATCAAAATTGCAGCATTGTTGCAAGGACAATTTCTTTGAGAGAAAGATACATTTCATCTCAACATGAAAAGGATTTCTTTGGGGAAGTTACAATTGTATTAGAATGAATGGCTGAAAATTGCATTGGGCTGCATTGCTCCAATTTTTACTCCCAAAAACTCTCACAGCTCTCATTTTGGTATTTTCTATAGCGCCCTGTAATTACTCCATGGATGTCCATGCTCAGCTGTGCTCTGCACCTAGGAGTAAATAGATGGGGACTTTATCTCTTCTCAGACTTTTTAAGATATTTCAGTGTAGAAATCACTATTTCTCACAGTTTAAAAGCAGATTATCTTTAAACAATATCCAGCAAATTTTAGTACAATTTAGGTGATTATATCATGGGCTAAACATTATTTCCATGTGCACATCTCCAGGTCTTAACTGGAGTAAGGATTTGGGCGATATCTGTTGCCTTGGCGCTATAGTGAATACTGTTTTGGCGCTATTTAGTGCCATATGCTGTATTTTGCACGTGGGTGAAAGCTGTGGGGAAGGCACAAGCTGCTATGCTGTGCTACACTGCACTCTGTGGAACTCATCTGCCATCTGGGATTTACATAACAATACTGCCCGCCGGTCGCCCTTAATTTACATAACAATAGCATCCACCGCCCGCAATTTACATAACAATGGTGTACACACTCAGAGCTAAACAGCATTAATGACTCACTGGCATGGGCCTATTTTGAGGTAGGGGCCTGGAGCTGCAGCTCCAATAGCCCCTATGTTAATCTGGCCCTGATGAAAGGCCAGCACCTGCAGGACTATGTAAGCTGTACCTTAGAAATGCTGGAACTCCTGTGAGCTATAGGAGAAGAAATAAATGAAAAAACTTTCATATGGCAGCACTACAGGACTCACTCAGTAGTCTCATATACAGATACGAGACACTTGTTACAGCTCGTGATGATCATCCAGATGATGGGCTATGTTAAAGGCAAGCCATTGGATGAATAGAAGTGAAAAACAAAGCACAAACAATGAAAAAAAATGCTCCTATGGCAGACTCTGCACTAAGAACCAACAACTGCAATAGCAATACAGTGAGGGGAAAAAAACATTTGATCCCCTGCTGACTTTGTACGTTTGCCCACTGACAAAGAAGTGATCAGCCTATCATATTAATGGCAAGTTTATTTTAACAGTGAGAGACAGAATAACAACAAAAAAATCCAGAAAAACGCATTTCAGAAAAGTTATCAATTGATTTGCATTTTAATGAGTGAAATAAGTATTTGATCCCCTATCATTCAATTGGTAACACACTATGCCATGAAGGACTGAAATCCTGCAGCGCCCGCAAGGTCCCCCTGCTCAAGAAAGGACATGTATAGGCCCGTCTGTAGTTTTCTAATTAACATATGAATTATTCAGAGGAGAACTGGGTGAAAGTGTTGTGGTCAGATGAGACCAAAATCCAGCTATTTGGCATCAACTCAACGCGCCGTGTTTGGAGGCGGAGGAATGCTGCCTATGACCCCAAGAACACCATCCCTACTGTCAAACATGGAGGTGGAAACATTATGCTTTGGGGGTGTTTTTCTGCTAAGGGGGGACGATGGACGGGGCCATGTACCATCAAATCTTGGGTGAGTACCTCCTTCCCTGAGCCAGGGCATTGAAAAACACACGGCCAAGGCAACAAAGGAGTGGCTCAAAGAAGAAGCACAATAAGGTCCTGGAGTGGCCTAGCCAGTCTCTAGAACTTAATCCCATAGAAAGTTTCGAGTTGCCAAACGTCAGCCTTGAAACTTAATGACTTGGAGAGGATCTGCAAAGAAGAGTGGGACAAAATCCCTCCTGAGATGTGTGAAACCTGGTGGCCAAATACAAGAAGCGTCTGACCTCTGTGATTGCCAACAAAGGTTTTGCCACCAAGTACTAAGTCATGTTTTGCGAAGGGGTCAAATACTTATTTCACCAATTAAAATGCAAATCTTCTGCAACAAATTCTGTCTCTCACTGTTAAAATATAGCTAACACTAAAATTATAGACTGATCATTTTTGTCAGTGGGCAAATTAGAAACTTAGAATGAATCAGCAAAAATAAACGCTTTAAACAACAACAGGACATAAGTGTTAAAGAAGAATTAGAAGATACCGAGTGTGCCTTTCACTCCAAAGGGGGTGTCTCATCATTTTTTTTTTTTTTTAACCAAAGTGGACTCCAGAGCTACAAGTCATATGGGAAGAATGCAAAAAGCTACATGTTATTGAAAAGCAAAAGTGGATTAACCACTTGCCGACGGCTGGTCAGAATTTGACGGCGACAGTGTGGCTCAATAACGCGGATCGAGCCCAGTGAGCGCGCGCGTGCCGCCGGAGGCGCGCCCACGCCCTCACTGTGTCCGGGGAGGGCCAGGGAGCGGGTGCGGCGGATTCGATCTCCGCCGGCCACCCGCGATGCCCCCCCGGAGTGAAAGAACGGAGGTCCGTGTAAGTAAACACGGACCTCCGTTCTGTGAGAGGGGGAAGGGCTGTGATCACAGCCTTCCTTTACATGGAAGGTGTGATCACTTCCCTTTCCCAGTTAGGGCAGCCCCCATACAATAAGAACACGCCTAGGGAACACAGTTAACCCTTAGAGCGCCCCCTGCAGGTTAACCCCTTCACTGCCAATGACATTTACGCAGTAATCAGTGCATTTTTATAGCACTGATCGCTGTATAAATGCCAATGGTCCCAAAAAAGTGTCAAAATGTTCCGACATATCTGCCCCAATATCGCAGTACCGCTAAAAATCGCAGATCACCGCCATTACTAGTAAAAAATAAAAACCCCAAAAATGAATTCTCATCATCCGTAAACGCGCCCACTTTTGCGCAAACCAATCAATAAATGCCGATTGCTTTTTTTTTTAATCACAAATATGAGGAAGAATATAAATCGGCCAAAACCGATGAAAAAAAATGTTTTTTATATATTTTTTTTTTTTTTTGGATTTGTATTTTAGCAAAAAGAAATTTGTTTTTTTTGCAAAATTGTCGCTTTTCTTTTGTTTATAGCGGCGATCAGAAATGACGCAGCGATGATCAAATACCCCCAAAAGAAAGCTCTGTTTGTGGGGGAAAAAAAGGACGCAAATTTTGTTTGGGTACAACGTCGCACGACCGCGCAATTGACAGTTAAAGCGACGCAGCGCCGAATCGCAAAAAGGGCTCTGGTCCTAAAGCTTGAAATCCTTCCGGTCCTTAAGTGGTTAAAGCTGCAGCTGTAGAGTTCCCAGCTAGAATGCACTCAATATAAACAGCTTACCTAGAAGTTGAAAAAAAAGAGGAAGATCTTCTACCTAACAATGGACAGTACAGGCAGTGTGGAGGCACTTTTAAACATTGCAAACACTATCAAAGCCAAAGTTTTAAAATTCCCATCTTCTTCTTTCAATGGTTTTCAGAGTAGTTTTTGAGTCTATGAGGGTATGCTTCTTGTACAGACATTGGTGCAACAACCATTCTCATACAGTATATTATGTTGTGATTAGTAGTTCTGCCACTAGGTGGTAGTGTCAAGTATAATGTGCTTTTACTGGAACTACATGATTACAATGTCATTTTCTGTCTCTGTGTTCCTGACGTTTTCCAATAACTCAATAAGATGTGTTCAGCACCATCTTGACTGGTAAGAATTATATCTGCACCAGCTTTCAATAAAGTTGCATTTGACCTTCAATTAACCCTTTTCTTATCTGCATTTCACTTGCTTCAATTGGTATCTCAGTTCAGACTTCTGGGAAATCGGTGAGCCAATCAAACAACCAGGAAATGTGTAGAGAACACCCCCAGGCAGCCATATTGCATTGAATTTTACAGAAAATTGCAGCAGATGCAGACTGCAAAGGTAATTGTTAATCTTAATTATAACATGGTTGTGTGTAGCAACTGTATATGCTATATTATGTTTATTTTCTATAATATAGGTTTTTTTTATTTGTTATATTTTTTTTCATGAAAATAAGAGTTGTCTTTTAGGCTTGTTAGTGTGATACCAATACTAGTTCGTCCACTGGCATAAAAGTAAGGGGAACAGGACAATAAGCTTGGAGGGGTTTGGTTTCAGCTCTAATTTTTCCAGTGCAAGTTACACAACTTGAGCACATTTTGTCTTCAAAGCCCACAATTACACGTGTCCTTATACAACAGTCTTTCGAAAACTATGGTATTTGAAGAAAGTACTTTCTGTGCATTATAATTGGGGGAAATGTCAGCATAAAACCATAATATTATCTGGATTTTTTTTTGAAAAGATGTGCATACTCAATGGCTTTATTTAAATTTAAATAGGGTGTTCAGTGATCAAGGCTTGTTTGCCGAAACTAGTCTGCCATTCGTATTTTTTACTCACTGGTGTGGTCTACATGAATAAATCAATAGAGGATTACGGAGTTGCCGGCTGTTTTTTCTTATCTTTTGAAGGCTTTATTTAAATTACCAAATTAAATCTTTTTTTTTTATTCTGTGAGTAAAGTTGGCCATACATTGATCAGTTTTTTTCAATCAGCCAGCAGGCTGATGTAGGAATCCTCCCTGTTGTGTTATTGTGACAGCGGGATGCCTCCGCTGTAAGAATACAATGATCAGCGCTGCAGCCAATTGGCTGTATGCACTGACCGAATGACCATTTACCTGCAGTCCCGTTCGAGAGGAACTGATCATTATATTGACTCGTCCTCTTGAACAGGAACAGATGGATCAAAATTTGTCCGGTACCTGCTGAACCAGCTGAATTTTGATCCATCTGTGGCCCTCTTTAATATACACCTCCTTGCAGTACACAGGATTGCTTTGAGAGCCTGGGGACACAACTGTTCTACAAAGACTGGCTGTTCTAGCTATGCCTGTTTATCTGGGTGTGATCACAACAGCAAATAAAAGAACAATGTATGCATACCGTAAAAGAGCCAAGCCTTTTAACCACTAAGACCTGGCTTTTTTTGGTACTTTTTTCTTTACAAATTTAAATCAGTATTTTTTGCTAGAACATTACTTCTAACCCCCAAACATTATATATTTCTTTTTAGCAGAGAACCTAGGGAATAAAATGGCCATCATTTCAATTTTTTTTATGTCACACAGTATTGGCACAGCGGTTTTGAAAATGCAATTTTTTAAAAATGCACTTTAATGAATTAAAAAAAAAAAAATCAATATATATACCCCAATTTTTTGTAGAATGTGAAAGATGTTATGTCGAGTAAATGAATATCTAACATGTCACACTTTAAGATTGTGAACGCTCGTGGGATGGCAATAAGCTACAGTACTTCAAAATCTCCATAGGCGACTCTTTAACCTCCTTAGTGGTATTACTAAGTGTGGCTTGGGTTGAGTTTTCATTAAAAAAAAGCGGCAACCCCGAGCCACACTCAGGATCGCATCACAGGATCCAGGCAAAGTTACTTACCTTGTCCCCAAGATCCTGCGATGGCCCACCCCCCGTGTCCTTTTGGCTGAATTTTTCTCCCGATGCCTCTGGGTTCTGGGCTACGTTCCCTGTGAGAGCCGCGTCGCACGGGGGCGGAGCCCGGCAGCAAATTCAAAAAGTGAAACACACATAACGTACACTGTAATCTGTTAGATTACATTACTGTATCAAATAATTTCACATCCCTTTTTGTCCCTAGTGCTTTGTCCAGTGCCCTGCATGCACTTTTATATTATATATGCCATTCTTTCTGGAAACTGGAGAATGTCGTTGGCATCCAAAAAGCGCCCCTTTACTTCAAAAGCGCTTTCTTAATAAGCTAGAAACCAGATATAGTAAATAAGAATCACTTGCAGAATTGAGTGATACTGATTTTTAGGGAAATTTATCAGCAGACACTGAAAGTGATGACAGCAACAATTCTGCAACTGAGCAAATTTCAGTGTTTTTGACTTGATTACATTATTGAATACTTTATTATTATTATTATTATAATATTTTTGATTATTTACAGTTATATTATAATTTATGATTTAGTTGTTTCAAACTTTATCATACCCGGGATGTCTACTAGGCTCTTGTTTGGAGAGATTTCAGTGAGTTATTCCTAAGAATTACAGGCCTACAATATAAAACGCCAAATTTCTATGCAAAACAATGTACTGCTTTGACACGCAAAAATCTGACATAATCACACCACCAGGGAGGTTAAATGCCTTTACAGGTTACCTGTTTAGAATTACAGTGGAGGTCTAGTGCTAGAATTATTGCTCTCACCACACATGAAACTTCACATGTGGTGAAATACCGTTTATACAATGAGGGAAAGAGTATTTGATCCCCTGCTGATTTTGTAAATTTGCCCACTGACAAAGAAATGATCAGTCTATAATTTTAATGGTGGTAGCTTTATTTTAACAGTGAGAGACAGAATAACAAAAAAAAAATCAGAAAAATGCATTTCAAAAAAGTTCTAAATTGATCTGCATTTTAATGAGTGAAATAATTATTTGACCCCTTCGCAAAACATGACTTAGTACTTGGTGGCAAAATCCTTGTTGGCAATCAGAGGTCAGATGTTTCTTGTAGTTGGCCACCAGGTTTGCACACATCTCAGGAGAGATTTTGTCCCACTCCTCTTTGCAGATCCTCTCATTAAGGTTTTGAGGCTGAAGTTTGGTAACTCGAACCTTCAGCTCCCTCCACCTACAGTTGTGCTCATAAGTTTACATACCCTGGCAGAATTTGATTTCTTGGCCATTTTTCCAGAGAATATGAATGACACAAAAACATTTCTTTCACTCATGGTGAGGGTTTGGCTGAAGCCATTTATTATCAATCAACTGTGTTTACTCTTTTTAAATCATAACCACAACAGAAACTACCCAAATGACTCTGATCAAAAGTTTACATACCCCAGTTCTTAATACCGTGTATTGCCCCCTTTAACATAAATGACAGCTTGAAGTGTTTTGAGGTATTTGTGGATGAGGCTCTTTATCTTCTCAGATGGTAAAGTTGCCCATTCCTCTTGGCAAAAAGCCTCCAGTTCCTGGAAATTCTTAGGCTGTCTTGCATGAACTGCACGTTTGAGATCTCCCCAGAGTGGCTCAATAATATTTAGGTCAGGAGACTGAGATGGCCACTCCAGAACCTTCATTTTATTCTGCTGTAGCCAATGACAGGTTGACTTGGCTTTGCGTTTTGAATCATTGTCATGTTGCAATGTCCAAGTACGTCCCATGTGCAGCTTCCTGGCTGATGAATGCAAATGTTCCTCCAGTATTTTTTGATAACATACTGCATTCATCTTGCCATCCATTTTGACCAAATTTCCTGTGCCTTTTGTAGCTCACACATCCCCAAAACATCAGCAATTCACCCAGGGCTGGTGCAAGGATTTTTGACACCCTAGGCAAAACCTAATTTTGCTGCCCCATTGGCTCCACCCCTTTGTCCTGCCCATGTGACATGAATCGGCACTATACAGGAAGCATCAGCTCTGCTTCCTCTAGCACTGGCTCCAGTGCTGCGCCTCTAATTACACTACCGGTCAGAGCAGCTGCCTGAGACTGAGTTAGTTAAATGCTGCAGCCTGCAGAGCATGCAGACACGGAGGGAAACCAGTGGCTGGACGCCCCTAGGCAGCAGTGCGACCTAGGCGGCTGTCCAGTTTGCCTAGTGGTAGCACAGGCCCTGGATCCACCTCCGTGTTTCACAGTGGGAATGGTGTACCTTTCGTCATAGGCCTTGTTGACTCCTCTCAATGTAACGTTTATGGTTGTGGCCAAAAAGCTCAATTTTGGCCTCATCACTCCAAATTACTTCGTGCCAGAAGGTTTGAGGCTTGTCTGTGCTGTTTTGCGCTATGGGATAGGTGGGATACTTTGTAGCATTTGCGTAGTAATGGCTTTCTTCTGGTGACTCGACCATGCAGCCCATCTTTCTTCAAGTGCCCCCTTATTGTGCAACTTGAAACAGCCACGCCACATGTTTTCAGAGAGTCCTGTATTTCACCTGGAGTTATTTGTGGGTTGTTCTTTTCATCCCAAACTATTTTCCTGGCTGTTGTGGTTGACATTTTAGTTGGTCTACCTGGCCATAGTTTGGTTTCAACAGAACACCTCATTTTCCACTTCTTGTTTAGAGTTTGAACACTGCTGATTGGCATTCTCAATTCCTTGGATATCTTTTTATATCCCTTTCCTGTTTTATACAGTTCAACTACCTTTTCCCACATGTACCATATGGCTGCTCCAGGCAAAGACTGTTCAGGTGGTTAAATCTGGCTCCTAGGGGTGCACGCCCTGCTGCTGCTGCAGAAACACAGTGATACTTCAAGAAGTGAGGATGGCGGCGCTCCCATATGGATGCAATCAAATTTATTTTCAGAAGATTATATGTCCATAAAACATGTACAGAGCATGGGTACAGATAAGATTGGTTAACGCGCTTCACAGGTCTGGCGTGGTTTTGACGTAGCACGCCAGACGTGTGAAACGCGTTAACCAATTTTGTCTGTACCCATGCTCTTGCATGTTTTATGGACATATAATCTTCTGAAAATAAATTTGATTGCATCCATATGGGAGTGCGGCCATCCTCCCTTCTTGAAGTATCACTACCTTTTCCCGCAGATCCTTTTGACAATCTTTTAGCTTTCCCCATGACTCAGAATCCAGAAATGTCAGTACAGCACTGGATGAAAGATGTGAGGGTCTGTCAGGAGTCCAGAAACTCATTGATCGTTTATATACACGCACTAATTACAAGCAAACAGATCACAGGTGAAGATGTTTACCTTTTAATAGCCATTCAATCCCCTTTCTGTTAACTTGTGTTCATGTTATCAGGCCAAAATCGCCAGGTAAACTTTTGATCAGGGTCATTATGATTTAAAAAGTGCAAACACAGTTGATAATAAATGGCTTCAGCCAAACAGTAACCATGAGTGAAAAGTTTGTGTTGTTGTCCATATTCTCTGAAAAATGGCCAAGAAATCATAAATTCTGCTAGGGTATGTAAACTTACGAGCACAACTGTATTTTCTATGGGATTAAGGTTTGGAGACTGGCTAGGCACTTTTTAATGTGCTTCTTAAGCCACTCCTTTGTTGCCTTGGCCATGTGTTTTGCTGGAATACCCATCCACGACCCATTTTCAATACCCTGGCTGAGGGAAGGATGTTCTCACCCAAGATTTGACGGTACATGGCCCCTGTCCATCGTCCCTTTGATGCGGTGAAGTTGTCCTGTCTCCTTAGCAGAAAAACACCCCCATAGCATAATGTTTCCAGCTCCATGTTTGACGGTGGGGATGGTGTTCTTGGGATACTAGGCAGCATTCCTCCTCTAAACACGGCAAGTTGATGTCAAAGAGCTTGATTTTGGTCTCATCTGACCACAACACTTTCACCCAGTTCTCCTCTGAATCATTCAGATGTTCATTAGCAAACTTCAAACGGGCCTGTATATGTGCTTTCTTGAGCAGCGTGACCTTGCAGGTGCTGCAGGATTTCAGTTCTTCACGGCATAGTGTGTTACCAATTGTTTTCTTGGTGACTATGGTCCCAGCTGCCTTGAGATCATTGACAAGATTCTCCCGTGTACTACTGGGCTGATTCCTCACCATTCTCATGATCATTGAAACTCCATGAGGTGCGATCTTGCATGGAGCCCCAGACCGAGGGAGATTGACAGTTATTTTGTTTCTTCCATCTGCAAATAATCGCTGTCACCCTATCACCAAGCTGCTTGGCAATGGTCTTGTAGCCCATTCCAGCCTTGTGTAGGTCTACAATTTTGACCATGGCATCCTTGGACAGGTCTTTGGTCTTGCCCATGGTGGAGAGATTGGAATTGGATTGCTTCTGTGGGCAGGTGTCTTTTTTTTTTTTTTTATACAGGTAACAAGCTGAGATTAGGAGCACTCCCTTTTAAGAGAATGCTCCTAATCTCAGCTTGTTACGTGTGTGTGTGTGTGTATGTGTGTGTGTGTGTGTGTGTGTATATGTATGTATGTGTATGTATATATATATATATATATATATATATATATATACACACACATATACTTTTCACTCATTAAAATGCAAATCAATTTTATAACTTTTTTGAAATGCGTTTTTCTGGATATTTTAGTTGTTAGTTCTGTCTCTCACTGTTAAAATAAACCTACCATGAAAATTATAGACTGATCATTTCTTTGTCAGTGGTCAAATGTACAAAATCAGCAGGGGGTCAAATACTTTTTTCCCTCAGTGTATATGCCTGCGCTTATGTATGCATTCGCTTCTGCACGCGAACACTGAGTGATGGGGGCGCTTTAAATTTTTTTTTCTTATTTATTTCACTTTTTATGTTTACACTGTCCCTTTTTTAATTTTTTTTTTTTATCACGTTTATTCCTATTACAAGGAATGTTAACATCCTTTGTAATAGAAATAAGGGTGGCAGGTCTAGTTTATGGAGACATCTGCGGTAAAATAGACCCCAAATCTCTCCTTTACCTTTAAAAGCAAAAGATCAAAAAACAAAAATAACTTTTTTGCTTTAAAAAAACCCCAAAAACTTCCACGCTGGACTGGAAGTGACGTCATGACATTGCTCCGGTCTTCCACAGCCATACAGTGCCTTGAAAAAGTATTCTAACCCCTTAAAATTTTCCACATTTTGTCATGTTACAACCAAAAACGTAAATGTATTTAATTAGGATTTTATGTGATAGACCAACACAAAGTGGCACATAATTGTGAAGTGGAAGGAAAATCATAAATGGTTTTCAATTTTTTTACAAATAAACAAACATATGAAAAGTGTGGTGTGCATTTGTATTCAGCCCCCCCCCAAGTCAAAACTTTGTAGAACCGCCTTTCACTGTAATTACAGCTGCAAGTCTTTTTGGGGATGTCTCTACCAGCTTTGCACACCTAGAGTGACATTTTTGCAAAATAGCTTAAGCTCTGTCAGATTGGATTGAACAACAATTTTCATTTTCATGTCTTGCCACAGATTTTCAATTGGATTTAGGTCAGGACTTTGACTGTGCCATTCTAACACACGAATATGCTTTGATCTAAACCATTCCATTGTAGCTCTGGCTGTAGTTTTCGGGTCATTGTCCTGCTGTAAGATGAACCTCCGTCCCAGTCTCAAGTCTTTTGCAGACTCTAACAGGTTTTCTTCTAAGATTGTACTGTATTTGGCTCCATCCACCTTCCCATCAACTCTGACCAGCTTCCCTGTCCCTGCTGAAGAAAATCATCCCCACAACATGATGCTGCCATCCCCTTGTTTCACGGTGGGGAAGGTGTGTTCAGGGTGATGTGTAGTGTTTAGTTTTCTGCCACACATGGCATTTTTTGCATTTAGGTCAAAAAATTAGATTTTGGTCTCATCTGTCCAGAGCACCTTCTTCCACATGTTTGCTGTGTCCCCCACATGCCTTCTCGCAAACTGCAAACAGGACTTCTTATGGCTTTCTTTCAACAATGGGTTGCTTCTTGCCACTCTTTCAGGCCAGATTTGTGGAGTGCATGACTAATAGTTGTCCTGTGGACAGATTCTCTTACCTGAGCTGTGGATCTCTGCAGCTCCTCCAGAGTTACCATGGGCCTCTTGGCTGCTTCTCTGATTAATGCTCTCCTTGCCCGGCCTGTCAGTTTAGGTGGATGGCCATGTCTTGGTAGGTTTGCAGCTGTCATACTCTTTCCATTTTCAGATGATGGATTGAACAGTGCTCTGTGAGATGTTCAAAGCTTGGGATATTTTTTATAAACTAATCCTGCTTTAAACTTCTCCACAACTTTATCCCTGACCTGTCTAGTGTGTTGCTTGGCCTTCATTATGCTGTTTGTTCGCTAAGGCTCTCTAACAAACCTCTGAGATTAAAATACACACAGGTGTACTCTATTTACTAATTAAATGACTTCTGAAGGCAATTGGTTCCACTAGATTTTAGATAAGGGTATCAGAGTAAAGGGGACTGAATACAAATGCATGGCACACTTTTCAGCTATTTGTTAAAAAAAATTTGAAAACCGTTTATCATTTTCCTTCCACTATTTGCTACTTTGTGTTGGTCTGTCATATAAAATCCCAGTAATAAACATTTTACGTTTTTGGTTGTAACATGGTAAAATGTGGAAAATTTCAAAGGTTATAAATACTTTTTCAAGGCACTGTGGAGGCGATCAAATAGGATCTATGCTTTGATCTCCTCTGGGACAAGCCGGCCGCACCGTTAGTTACTCGGGTAAACAGGCGAAAACGGTAAACGCAAGAGACATCGGGGGGAGCTGTTCAGAACACTTTCATGAGAAATCCAGCCATGGGCTGTAAAAAAACAATACCGGGGTTATGGCTGATATCTTCAACCATAATGGTGGTAAACCACTTCAAAGCCGCAATGTGTATATTTATATATACATATTGCCGTCTTTTAAAGTATGAAATCCCATCATTCAGATAGTTACATAGTTAGTGAGGTTGAAAAAAGACAAGTCCATCCTAGGTGTGTGCTTTTGTCAGTATTGCATTGTGTATCCCTCAATTTTGTGGTCCCTTATATGCCCATCTAATAGTTTTTTGAAATTCTCTATGCTCCCAGCTGAAACCATTGTTTGTGGAAGAGAATTTCACATCCTCACTGCTCTTACCGTAAAGAACTCTCTACGCAGTTTAAGGTTAAACCGCCTTTTTTCTAGTTTTAGTGAAAGGCCGCGTGTCTTTGTGTACTCCCTTGTGCAGAATAGTTTTGTCCCTTGTAATATTTCCTCATAACTAATGTCCTCCAATCCCTTAATTGGCTTTGTTACCCTTCTCTGAATCCTTTCCAGTTCCAGGACATCCTTCCTGAGGCCTGGTGCCCAGAACTGGACGGCATGCTCCAGGTGCAGCCTCACCAGAGACTTGTATAGTGGGAGAATTATTGATTTATCCCTGGAGTTGATCCCTTTCTTGATGCATGCCAACATTTTGTTTGCTTTGCTTGCCGCAGCTTGGCATTGCATGCCATTGCTGAGCCTGACCTCTACTAGGATCCCTAGGCCCTTTTCCATCCTAGATTCCCTCAGAGGCTCTCCCACTAGTGAGTAGTTTGCGTTCATATTCTTGGTACCCAAATGCATTATTTTACATTTTTCTACGTTCAACATCATTTGCCACTTATCTGCCCACCCTATTTATTGGTTTAGATCTTGCAAGGTTTCCACATCCTTTGGAGAAACTATTGCCCTGCTTAGCTTGGTATCATCTGAAAATATATTGAGATTTAGTTGTTAACCCCATCCTCCAGATTGTTTATGAATAAATTTGAATAGGATTGGTCCCAGGACAGATCCCTGGGGAACCCCACTTTCCACACCAGACCATTCTGAGTACTCCCCACTTATCCCCACCCTCTGCACTCACCCCTGTAACCAGTTTTCAATCCATGTACTCACCCTTTGATCCATGCTGACAGATCTTAGTATGTACATTAAGCGTTTATGGGGAACTGTATCAAATGCTTTTGCAAAATCTAGATGCACCACATCTACAGACCTTTCTTTGTCTAGATGGCAGCTCATCTCCTTCATAGAAGGTTAATAGATTGGTTTGTCAAGAACGATTTTTCATGAAACCCTGC
>BLSH010365564.1:709054-723183 GCA_018402905.1 Glandirana rugosa
TTTTTCGTGATAAAACGATTCAATAATAATATTATGTCTTACATATATCGTGGCTGCCAAACGAATCTCGAAATGCTATATTTTCCCCCTGTCATGTTAATGTTATGTCATCCTTATCCTCCCAAGTACCTCGAATGTTAGATTTCCTTCTCCCCTCCACCATGTTTTCCATTACCGACGTCCCCTACTAGACTACCTCCAGCGAGTCCATGTCAAGAATCCACCTCCCCTCCATCCGAAGGGACTTATTTAATCAAAAGTTTCTAACGGATTTCCGTCTGTCCCATCCTCGACTGGCCTGTATGACTCCATCCGTCAATTTTACTGTATTGTAATTGTACTGTCCCCCTTTTATATCGTAAAGCTCTAAGCAAACCGTCGGTGCTATATACATTCTGTATTATAATAATAACTTAGCAAAATAGTGCTTTTTTTCTGCAGCATCACCCAGAAAAGTCTGTAAATAACAAAAAAATCCATTCTTACAATGTATAATGGTCACTGAATACCCTGGTGTGTCTACTTTTATGGATGCGCTATTTTATTAGGATCTTTTAATCCCCAATCAGTTGGAGCCACTGAACTCAGAGCATGGTATCAGATAAAGCCTAGCCCCTTGAGATCTAAAAATATACTGTACATACTTGATTTTTGAGCATGTTTTAAAACCCACACATTTTCAATGAGGAGAGCCATTACAAAATGTTTAAATTCAAACACCTAAGATTTAGTAAAGGATTTGGTCTGTATTTACCTTTTTTAAGCTGAACATTGCATTTGGCTTGCTTCTGTATTACATTTATCATAGTAAAAGCCCATAAGCAATTTACATTAGGAGCTAACCCACCCAAGGGATGCAAAATCCTGTTACACTTAATAAGTAATACAAAACACAATTTAGGTAAAGGTAAAAATTTATATGTAATTATTTTCCTTTTTTTTTCGAAACCGTGCAAGGTGCAACACTGAAACACCTCTGCAACCAGAGATTTTATTTCATGTCCAATATATTTAATTTCAAATCCAAAGACTCAAGCATTTTTTCACTTTTCCCCCAAGAGGTTGTATTTTCTCTGTAAATCAATGGCAGTGGTTGATGACATGAGTAATTAAAATGCATTTACTTTTACATGTATGATTTGTCATTAGGACAGATGGGAAAGCATCTGCCTTACAATATTTTAGTATACAGTCCAAAGCAATGCTAGCCCTCACTCACAGGGACAGTACCATGACTTCATTGGTTGACATTGCTTGTATTATTACACCATTCTTGACCCCATATCCAAATCAAGTTTTCCATTGTTTGCAGTCTATAGTAAATGTTCAGGTTTTCATGCTTAAATATGTACAGAGTTCTGCTATTTAGACCTTCAACGTGTATTATGACCATTGACCCAAACTCTTCATGCTCTTGGCATGAGAATGGCTATTAGAAAAATAAATGATGCTGCCAATTTTCTTACCCTCAGGGTGAGCTTCAAGAACAGCTTTGAAGTACATCCAAAATAAAGTGCTTTGGCATTAAAACATTTTTTTCCACAAGACAAACTGTCCAGCAGTGGAGAAAACAAAAAGTTGTACCAGGCAAACAAACGAAACTTTCCAGTAGGTTTTCTGATCTTCATGGAGTTTTTTAAGTATATTTGATTACACATAACAACAACTGGAGTCAGCAATTTATTTGAATTTCCTTCTTCCAGCTAATGATCTCAAAGGAAGTGATCCCTCAATCCATTCATTTGGCGTTAGCATCATTTCTTGCCAAAAAGCCACTTCTTCTTGTGTAGAGTCCATCCAGTCCACAGCAATACCATAACTATAACCTGGAGACACAAAAGGAAATAAGCTTATAGAGGACTCTGGGTTAAGCTCTACAGCCATAAGTGAAAAAATTCTAAAATCATAACTACACTACTGGTAGCTCTCAACACTGTAAAGGGATTGAGATTTATGCACAGAAGTGAAGGGCACCTCAAAAAAAAAAAAATCAAAGCAAAATACTTAACACCTTTTCCTACTCTGATCAAAATAAATAACGTGCACTCTGTAGCAATGACAATCAGTGATGTATAGTCGGGAAAATTATTATTTGATCCCCTGCAGATTTGGTCATTTTATAGACACTTCATTTCTTTGTATCATAGGTGTATTTTAAATTATAGAGACAGAACAACCACCAAAAATCACGATACAAATGTTATAAATTAAGTTGCAGTTCAGTGAATAAAAAGTATTTAATCCCCAAGCAAAACAGGACTTGGTACTTGGTGGAGAAACCCTTGTCGGCAAGCACAGAGGCAAGACGTTTCTTGGAGTTTTGACTACGTTGTCACACATCTCAGGAGGCATTTTGGTCCACTCTTCTTTACAGATATTCTCTAAATCCTTATGGTTTCTTGGCAACTCAACATTTCAGCTCCCTCCAGACCTTAATCCTATAGAAAATTTGAGGGAGCTGAAACTTAGGGTTGCCAAGAAACCATAAGGATCTAGAGAAGATCTGTAAAGAAGAGTGGACCAAAATGCCTCCTGAGAGGTGTGCAAACCTGGTCACTAACTACAAGAAACAGTACTTGTTGGGGAAACCCTTGCTGGCAAGCACAGAAGAAAGATGTTTTTTGTAGTCGGTTACCAGGTTTGCACACCTCTCAGGAGGCATTTTGGTCCATTCTTCTTTACAGATCTTCTCTAAATCCTTATGGTTTCTTGGCAACCCTAAGTTTCAGCTCCCTCAAATTTTCTATTGGGTTAAGGTCTGGAGGGAGCTGAAATTTTGAGTTGCCAAGAAACCATAAGGATTTAGAGAATATCTGTAAAGAAGAGCGGACCAAAATGCCTCCTGAGAGGTGTGCAAACCTGGTCACAAACTACAAGAAACATCTGACCTCTGTGCTTGCCAGCAAGGGTTTCCCCAATAAGTACTAAGTCACATTTTTCTTGGGGGTCAAATACTTCCTTTTACTCAATGAACGGCAACTCAATTTATAACGTGAATTTTCTGGATTTTTAGTTGATATTCTGTCTCTATCACTTAAAACACACATATGATAACAATTATAGACCCTTTATTTCTTTGTAATTGGGCAAACTTATAAAATCTGCAGGGGGTCAAAAAATTATTTTCCCCACTGCATGTGTTCTTAACAAGCAGGGCAAGAGCTTTGAAACCAGACATCACTTACATCACAGTGCCTGCATCTACAGTATTCAAAGTAGTATTAAACCCAAAACGTAATGTATTGAAGTTTATCAATCCATAGATGTGTGTGGCTACATTAGTTTTCTTTTTTAGGTTTTTTTCCCCACTGGTGATCTGGCCAGTAACACACCTCCTGTATTAGAGTGCTTCTACTCTGGATGAAGGAGCCTTTGGACAGCAGCATTATCAGTCTGGGGGGGGGGTAGACAGACTAGTGCATTTAAATACACTAACAACTTGAAGCCAAACTCCAACAAGTTAAAGCAGTTTTTCTTTTGGGACAAAGGTTTTACATGAATAAATAAAAGCAGATCTCTCATCCTCATAAATGGATACATCTGGAATAGAGCTAGTTCTTTAGAAAAACAACAGGTCCGATCACCAAATGAAAATAGAAGAAAGAAAGCCTAAAAAAGAAAATGAATGCAGCCATCATATCTAAGAATTGTTAAGCTGCAATAAAATAAAAAACAGTGTTCAATATCACTTTAAAGCAGTATTAAACCCAAAAGCAAACATTTATAAATGCCTTTGCAGCTGACTTAATGATTATGCTGCTTCCTTATCTTTTTATCCTCATCTCTAGTTTAAGCTGCCCTAGGTTTCCCGTTTCAGGATGGCTCCTTTCTCTTGCAGCATCCTATGAAGCCACCCTTACATGCAGCAACTACAGGAGGTACTGTGTGTATCAATAGAAGCACACAAACCCAGATGCAAGGCACTGCCTGCTCCCATCTAACAGACTGACTGGAGACTGCACTTTCAACACTTTCCTGTGAAGACTGGAAGTTAAAGCGGAGTTCCACCCAAAAGTGGAACTTCCGCTGGTTGGATTCCCCCCCCCCTCAGGTATCACATTTGGCATCTTTCGGGGGGAGGAAAGAGGACACCGGTCTTTAGACTGGTGTCCTTTTCCACAAATCCAAGAGCTCTGGCCGGCCGCTGACGTCAGCAGCCCGGCTCCCTGCTCCCTCTGCTACTGGCCGCCTGGCCAATAGCAGAGCGCAGCGGAGCCTCGCGCATGCGCAGTAAGGTTCCCGGTGTGAAGCTGTAATGCTACACGTCCGGGTACCCTTACCCGCAATGGACGCGACTGCACCCAAACCAAAGATCGGCGACGGGTGCAGAAGACATCACTGGACTCCAGGACAGGTAAGTGTCCTATTATTAAAAGTCAGCAGCTACTGTATGTGTAGCTGCTGACTTTTAATTTTTTTTTTTCCCTGGCGCATCTCCGCTTTAATGGAAGCAGTACTGAAAGAGCGGGAGCCAGCAGCTTCATTATTCCGTGTTGATATCGGCCTGGAGTTCAGCTTTAAGGGCATTCAACCACAATCCTAATTCAACAAATACTAGAAAATCCATTATCTCTCAGTATGTGTAGATTAATATTACAAAAAAAACAACTGTGATAAGGTTTCCAGATTAAGGAAATTGGCACAATGAAACATTTCACAGTATTGACTGCTATGAATTTAGAGAGGATGTCTTTGGAATACACTACCTGTGCCAAGCCCAAGCCTGATCCCACCAAGGAAATGATTGCTGAGCTTCTCGTGATCCCAAACGGTCAGCTCGACACAAGCATCTTTAAGGTCTTCAGTGTGGAAGCCGTCATAGACAATGGTGTGGTTGAACACTGGATTTGAATCCTTCTTGACAACCCGAGTCTTCTGGTAACTCTTCTTGCTTGTATCAGGTAATACATAACTACAGGAAGGCAAATTTAATATTTTCTATGAGAAATCTACAGCATGAATGAAAAATCTTCAGTATGTTATACAAGATGACACAACTGTATTGAGTAGACTGATCAGCTTCTATTCTGACAGTAAATACTGCAAATTGTAAGCAGAATATGCCAAAGTAAACATGTTAAACAATGTCCAATCACCTAAGGCCCCTTTCACACAATCAGGTCTGCGTGTCAGTTTCAGGCAGATCCTCCTGTCTCCTCTTAGGAGCGGAAGGTTTAAACAGACATGTGTCCATCGACACCTGCTAACATCCGATTCGATCCTGTCCGCTAAAAACAGATGTATCGGGATCTGTTCCTCATCCGTCTGGCGGATCGGATGGCAATCGGGTGTTGTCAGTTTTACATTTGACCACCCATAGAGGAGAGCAGGCTGTGTCTGCTCTGCATAAGCAGAGCAGACACGGACCAGCCATCCGCCTGCTCAGCGAGGATCGGTGAATAGATTCCCCGCTGAGTATGTAAACTGCAATGGAGCCCTTCCCATGTGGAGGGCTTAAGAAAAGAATGTCATACTTAAAAAAAGCAGTGGGCCAAACCAAGCGGAATCAGTCTTTGAGAGATGCAACATTATGGGGTTCATTTACTAAAGGCAAATCCACTGTGCACTACAAGTGCATTTGGAAGTGCAGTCTCTGTAGATCTGAGGGGAAGATCTGAAATGAGGGGAAGATCTGCTGATTTCTCTCATCCAATCATGTGCAAGCAAAAATGCTGTTTTTTTATTTTCCTTGCATTTCCCACTCAGCTCTACAACAGCTACACTTCCAATTGCACTTGGAGTGCACAGTGGATTTGCCTTTAGTGAAGTACACCTCTCACATTTTTGTAAATATTCTATTATACCTTTCATGTGACAACACTGAAGAAATGACACGTTTCTACAATATACAGTCACTACTTTTACAACAGTGTAAAGTTGCTGTCCCCTCAAAATAACTCAACACACAGCTATTAATGTTTAAATGGCTGGTAACAAAAATGAGTACTCCCCGAAGTGAAAATGTCCAAATTAAGCCCAATTAGCAATTTTCCCTCTCCCGGTCTGATGTGACTCGTTAGTGTTACAAGGTCTCAGGTGTGAATGGGGAGCAGGTGTGTTAAATTTGGTGTTATCACTCTCACTCTCTCATACTGGTCACTGAAAGTTCAACATGGCACCTCATGGCAAAGAACTCTGAGGATCTGAAAAAAAAAGAATTGTTGCTCTACACTACATAAAGATGGCCTAGACTATAAGGAGATTGCCCAGACCCTGACACTGAGCTGCAGCATGGTGCCAAGATCATACAGCGGTTTAACAGGACAGGTTCCACTCAGAACAGGTCTGGCCATGGTCGACCAAAGAAGTTGAGTGCACATGCTCAGTGTCATATCCAGAGGTTGTCTTTGGGAAATAGACATGAGTGCTGCCAGCATTGCTGCAGAGGTTGAAGGGGTGGGGGGGGGCAGTCTGTCAGTGCTCAGACCATACGCCACACACTGCATCAAATTGGTCTGCATGACTGTTGTCCCAGAAGAAAGCCTCTTCTAAAGATGATGCACAAGAAAGCCCGCAAACAGTTTGCTGAAGAAAAGCAGACTAAGAACATTGATTACTAGAACCATGTCCTGTGGTCCGATGAGACCAAGATAATCTTATTTGGTCCAGATGGTGTCAAGCGCGTGTGGCGGCAACCAGGTGAGGAGTACAAAGACAAGTTTGTCTTGCCTACAGTGATGCATGGTGGTGGGAGTGTCATGGTCTGGGGCAGCATGAGTGCTGCTGGCACTGGGGAGCTACAGTTCATTGAGGGAACCATGAATGCCATCATGTACTGTGACATACTGAAGCAGAGCATGAACCCCTCCCTTCGGAGACTGGGCCGCAGGGCAGTATTCCAACATGATAATGCCAAACACACCACTGGCTTACTAAAGAAGCTGAGGGTAAAGGTGATGGACTGGCCAAGCATGTCTCCAGAATTAAAACCTATTCAGCATCTGTAGGGCATCTTCAAATGGCAGGTGGAGGAGCACAAGATCTCTAACATCCAGCAGCTCCGTGATAGCGTCATGGCGGAGTGGGAGAGGACTCCCAAGGCAACCTTTGAAGCTCTGGTGAACTCCATGCTCAAGAGGCTTAAGGCAGTGCTGGAAAATAATGGTGGCCACACAAAATATTGACACTTTGGGCTCAATTTGGACATTTTTTACTTAGGGGTGTACTCACTTTTGTTGCCAGCAGTTTAGACATTAATGGCTGTATGTTGAGTTATTTTGAGGGGACAGCAAATTTACAAGTGTTATACAAGCTGTACACTCACTACTTTACATTGTAGCAAAGTGTCATTTCTTCAGTGTTGTCACATGAAAAGATATAATAAAATATTTACAAAAATGTGAGGGGTGTACTAATTTTTGTGAGATACTGTACATATACTTAATTCCATAAAACAATGTTGCAGAACTTCAATGCTCAAGAACTAAAAACTCTATAATCTCATATTAGATTTAACATGTTGAAGTCATTTCAAAAGGAACATTCAACAACCTATAGCTTTCATTAAAATAATACCTGGGGATCCTGACATTTCTTTGTGCAAGCACTGTCATAGGGTGACAATGCTCTTTCCCTTCCTCCAACTTGTTCTGCTGCATTATCACTGTGTCAAAGACGCTCTTAATGGAGGGTATGTGTGGTTGTGGTGATGCACATTGCTCCGGTGTTTTCCATTGTTGACGCTATAAGGAAACCTGCCTTAAGCCCAGTACACACTGTACAGGTTGAATGGAAAAAATAGGATTTTTCCCTCATACTTACCTGCAAAATCCTTTTGAATACATCACGGGAGTTAGGCTAATATTCATTACCTACTGGGTTATACTTCATTATCAGGTGAATCTTCACTTGTAGGCAAAGTCATAGACAGGAAGTGATCCCCTATATAACCCCTCCCATACAGGAAGCATTTCAGTTTTGTAGCAAGCACTTAAATCTTCAAAAAGAGGGGGGGGGCGCCCGTGATGTATTCAAAGAAAAGGATTTTACCGGTAAGTACGACGAAAAAAAATCCTATTTTCTTTTTCATATATCACGGGACACAGAGTTAGGCCCCTTTCACAAGTATGGACTGTTCAGGTCCGCCTGTCAGTTCTTCAGGTGGACCTGAATGGACGCTCCATTAACCTCTATGGCGTGAAGGATGTCAGCGGTGACATGTTCGATGACATCCGATCTGCACCGATCCACTAAATACAGATGGATGAAAACCCTATTTTCCATACGTCTGGCGGATCGGATGAAAACGGATAAGCTGATCCGTTTTCATCCGATCCCCATAGAGGAGAGCGGGGGCAGAGACGACGCTGTCATCCGCCAGCTCAGTGGAGATTAACGGATCGATCCTTGCTGAGCAGCGGAGTGCATCATAATAGACTCCGTTAGTGTGAAAGGACCCTTAGGCTAATATTCATTACCTACTGGGACGTCCTAAAGCAATAGCCTTGAGGGGAGGGAGACACCCTGCCAAACAATAGCCATCAGACCTTATACGGCAGCCCGTTGTACACTGCGGCCAAAAGCCAAATCCTCGGCTGCTCGAACATCCACTTGATAAAATTTTGCGAACCTATGCACTGAAGACCAGGCCTTACAAATCTGAGCAACAGATACCCGATGGCGAAAAGCCAAAGAGGTTCCTACACCCCTGGTAGAATGAGCTCTCACCCTGAAGGGAGGAGCTTTACGTTTCAGACCATAGGCCTGAATGATCAATTGATGGACCCAATTGGCAATGGAGGCTTTGGAAGATGCCTGCCCCTTCTTAGGTCCTTCTGGTATAACAAAAAAAAGAAAAAAAAAAAAAAAAAAAGAGTCATCCTCGAATCTC
Source organism: Glandirana rugosa (assembly GCA_018402905.1). Classification (NCBI taxonomy): domain Eukaryota; kingdom Metazoa; phylum Chordata; class Amphibia; order Anura; family Ranidae; genus Glandirana; species Glandirana rugosa. The sequence goes on from BLSH010365564.1 coordinate 717,885, forward strand.
CGCAGATCTAGACAAATAAACTTACTGGCCGGACAATGTCCAAGGAATGCAGTCGTCTCTCTTCTGCCGAATGAGGCCGAGAGAAAAAAGAAAGCAAAATAATGTCCTGATTTAAATAAAAGGCCGACACCATCTTTGGCAAGAAGGATGGAATAGGATGCAACACCACCTTGTCATGGTGAAGAATGAGGTATGGTTCCCTACATGAAAGGGCTGCCAAATCTGACACTCTTCTAGCTGAGGTGATGGCCATCAGGAAGGCTAGCTTGCGTGACAGCAAGACTAATGGAATTTCCTTGATAGGCTCAAATGGCTGTTTCTGTAACACAGACAGCACCAAATTCAAGTCACATAGGTGACTTAATGGGGGGAAGCAAACAAATTGCCTCCTGCATAAAGGTTCGGACCAGCAAATGAGGAGCTAAGGGCCTTTGGAAGAATACAGACAGGGACAAAATCTGACCTCTGATTGTACTCCAGGCCAATCTGATTTCCACAGCTGACTAGAAAAGAGAATTCTACCAATCACGTATTTCCGAGGATGCCATTTTCTGGCTTTACACCGAGCAATATAAGTCTTCCAGACCTTATGATAGATCTTCCTAGTGACAGCTTTCCTAGCATTCAATAGGGTAGACACCACCGGTCCAGAGATGCCACGATCCTTCAGCACCCTGGCTTCAATAACCATGCCATCAAATTTAGAAAATTAGTAAATTGGGGTGGAATATAGGACCTTGAGATAGTAGATCGGGGTGGCGCGGAAGCAACCACAGCCCGTCTATTGCCAATCTCACAATCTCCGGGAACCAAGGCCTTCTGGGCCAGGCTGGTGCCACCAGAATGACTGGAACCCCCTCTCTCCGAATACTGCGCAACAAATGTGGAAGGAGAGGGATTGGGGGAAAAGCATAAACTAGGGAGTACTGGCTCCATGGAACTACCAGAGCATCTGCTTCGATTGCCAGGGGATCCCTTGTTCAGGACACAAACTGCTCTGTAGCTTGATGTTAAACTTGGATGCCAATAGATCAACATCTGGCCATCCCCAATGCTGGCAGATTTCCCAAAATACATTCGGGTGTAGGGACCATTCCCCCGGGCAGATCTGCTGACAGCTGAGATAATCTGCCTTCCAGTTCTCTACCCCCGGGGGTATAAACTGCAGATAGAACTGGCACATGTCCCTCTGCCCAGGCTAGTATGTGGTTCACCTCTTTCTGAGCTGAACGACTCCTGGTACCACCCTGGTGGTTTATATAAGCCACTGCAGTGGCATTGTCAGACTGAACCCTGATAGGGCAGTCCTGAAGCTCTAAAGTCCAGGACCATAGGGCCAGACATACTGCCAGCAGCTCCAAGATGTTTATGGACAGGCTCTGTTCTGTCCTTGACCATCTCCTGTGAGCCCCTCTAGGGTTGGTCCCCAGCCCGAGAGACTGGCGTCTGTGGTCAGTAGTCTCCAAGACACTGGGAGGAAGGATCTTCCCTTTTGCAGGTTCTGATCCTGCAACCAACGGTTTAGGCTTAAGCATGCCCGGGGAGATAACATGGGATAATCCAGGGCTTGCCCTCTCCTGTTCCAAGCCGACAAGATGTCCCGTATAGGCCTGGAATGGAACTGGGCATTGGGCACTGCCTCGAAGGAGAACACCATCCTTCCTAGAAGACTCATACAGAGCTGAATGGAGGGTTGTCTGGTGCCCTTATCCGACACACCAGATCCTTTAGATCCTTACGAGTGGCAAAAATACCCTTGCCCTGATCTCTGAGCAGGAGGTCGTCCAGGTATCCGAGCACCAAGATCCCTTGGACCCTTAAATGACCCAGTACAGGTGCTAGGATCTTTGTAAACACCCGGGGTGCTGTGGCAAGCCCAAAGGGCAGTGACACAAACTGGGGTGATGTTCCTCTACTACAAATCGCAGGAACCTCTGGCGAGGTTGAAAGATGGATACGTGTAAATACACGTCCTTGATATCAATGGAGGCTAAGAAGTCTCCCATCTGGAGTGAGGCTACTACTGAGCAGACTGACTCCACCCGAAAGGACTGGATAACCAGTTGTTGGCTCAGGGATCTTGGATCCAAAATGGGCTGTGTGTCCCAGTTTGCTTTTTGAACTGTGAACAGGTTCGAATAGAACTCTGCGCCCCTTTCAGATACAGGAACCTGTATAATCAGTCCTTGATGCACTAAATGATCTAGTGCCTGAAGCAATAAGTTTCTCTTTGAAGGATCAGAGGGAACGCTGGATCTTAGAAACCTCTGAGGAGGAACCCTCAGTAATTCCAGCTTGTAACCGCGGGACACTGTTGAGGTGACCCACTCGTCTTGAACCACTGTTCTCCACATGTCTGCAAAGTGCAGCAGCCTTCCCCCCACCCAACAGAGTGGGGACATCCCCTCAAAAGGAGGGCGCGTGCTGGGTTTAGAAGAGTTTTGGACCCAGGGTTTTTTCTGGCCCTGTGGCTTGCCCCTGGCTCTAGTGCCCTGTTGGTGGTGGAACTGCCTTGGCGCTGAGACACTTGAGGAAGCGGTCCCTGAAGTTTTAAATGAGGGACGTCTGGTCCTCCTCTTCACAGGAAGTAGAGAACTCTTCCCTCCGGAAATCTGTTGGATATTTTGTCCAAATCATCACCAAAGAAACGTTCCCCATGAAAGGGGAATCCTGCCACTAACTTCTTACAAGGAAGCTTGGCTGACCAGTTTTTAAGCCATAGAAGTCTGCGCATGTGTACTGACAGGAGAGCTATACAAAAGACTTGCTGTTTAGAATCCTTTAAAGCATCTACAGCAAAACACAGCTCTCAAGGAATGTCTGCCCTGTTTTCACCCTCCTGGTTAGGCCTGTCAGGCCGTCTGACCTGATCCTTTAAGGACTGGCAGACTCCAATTGCTGCAACATCTGGCTAAATAGCTGAACTTGCCAAAGAAAAGGAAGCTTTTAGTAATGGCTCCAGTTTCTTGTCAACAGGGACTTTCAAGCCCTATGCGTTATCCACTGGACACGTTAAGTTCTTGTTTAAGGAAGGTTGGCATGCTCCATTTCTTGACAAACTTTTCCTCCATGAGATATAAAAAGGGAAAACCTCTTAGGAGAAACAAAAATCCTGTCAGGATATTCCCAATCAGCATACACCGCCTGTTCCAACAGCGGGTGCAGAGGGAAAGCCTGTGCAGCCTGAGGAGGCTTCAGGGACCCCAAAGAGGACAAGGGAGGCTCAGAAACCTCTGAAGGAGGTAACAAAGGCAGAACGAACATCTCAGTAAGTCTGGATCAAAAGCCTCTGCGAATGAGAGGCGGATACCAACTGGACATCTTCTGGCCCAGATTCCTCAGAAGCAGACTAATCTGCCGGGCCATCTCCTACGTCCTTAGCATCTAGCTCTTGCCCATCCTCAACCCATTCCTGCTCCCAATTAGGAGGCTCAGGGGAGGGGGATCTGTCACGCTTCTTGCCACCCTGTGGGATGGAGGCAATTATGCCAGCAATCCTGTGTTCTAACCTGGCTAGGGCTGAGGACACTTCATCCCTGGTGATCAAGGGTGAAGCAGCAGCGTTGACCGTAGGCACAATACCAGACAGGCAGAGCGGCTCAGATTGCCCGGAAGCCTCTGGTCTTTCAAAGGATACAACACTAGGGATTCCACTAGGCTCCTCAGAAGCTACTGACGACATAGATGTGCCATTCCCTGTAGTGTTCTGAACCGCTGAAAATGCCTGATTCAGAGCCTGCTCTGAGTCCCACAACTATCCCCTGGAAGCGCCGCATGCTTGGTATACACAGTTTAACTAAGCTGGCTGTGCACTGGGACCTTCTGCACTTGCGTGCGCGGTACCAGAAAACGGGATCGACAGTGTTCACCAAGGACGCGAATCTTCGTGCGCCCAGATTTAGGCAACAACGTATGCATGGCTCCGTGTTCACACAATGCCTGTGGCGAAGCCGCGTGCGTCATGGCCCCCAACAAACATGCAAGCACCATGCGATTAAGATGTGCAATGGCGCACCCTCGTGCATGGACATCCATTAACCCCTTGCCGCAAAGTCACGTCATGTGACGTTGCTGACTTTGAGTGGTAATATATGAATGGTGCCTGCAGCTACAGGCACCATTCAGATATTGTTTTTTTTCTGCCCGCGATTCGGTGTATGATAAAAGTGGTCTCCTCAGCGGATTCATCACGAGATCACATTCATCAGCGGTGGGAGAGGTGCCACCCCCCCCCCCATCGGTTTCCGGTCATCTACACAACTTATCTGACCCGCCGGCAGCGGCGGAGATGATCGGTTCCTCTCCCCCCAGTGTCCGCTCACTCGGCTCCATAACATGGCAAGGCGGAAGCGACTTCATAACTCACTTCCGCCCAATGCTCTTAAAAGGCCCATTGTTTTCTTGAACTGTCATTTTTTTCAATTTTTTTTTTTTTTTTTGCATTTTACTGTAAATATGAGATCGGAGGTCTTTTTGACCCCAGGTCTTCTATTTAAGAGGTCCTGGCATGCTTTTTTGTAATACAAGAAATGTTTACATTTCTTGTAATAGGAATAAAAGTGATCAACAATTTTTTAAAAAAAAAACAGTGTAAAAATAAAAGGTATAATAAATAAGAAAAAAACCAAAAAAAACCCCGAAGATTTAAAGCGCTCGTCCCGCCAAGCTCACGCGCAGAAGCAAATGCATATGTAAGTCCCGCCCACATATGAAAACGGTGTTCAAACCACACATGTGAGGTATAGCCCCGATCAAGAGCAATAATTCTAACACTAGACTATTCTGTAACTCAAAACTGGTAACCTGTAGAAATTTCTAAACGTCCCCGATGGAGATTTTTAAGTGCCAAAGTCTGTCGCCATTCCACGAGCGGGCGCAATTTTGAATCATGACATGTTGGGTATCTTTCACAATATGGAAAAAAAAATGGCCTAACTTTACTGTTGTCATATTTTTTAACTCAAAAAAGCATATTTTTTCCAAAAAAACTGTGCTTGTACGACCGCTGCGCAAATATGGTGCAACAAAAAGCATTGCAACGACCGCCATTTTATTCTCTAGGGTGTTAGGAAAAAAAAGAATATATAATGTTTGGGGGTTTTAAGTAATTTTATAGCAAAAAACTTTTTTAAAAGTTTTAACTTGTAAACACAAAGTCCAAAAAATAGGCCCGGATATGAAGTGGTTAAGGTAAAAAACAGCCAGACAACAAGACAAAAAAGGTACTCTGCAAACACCCACAGCTAGCCCAAAACTCCCCCCCCCCCCCCGTAGTCACCGCACACATGTGTCCTGCCTC
>BLSH010365564.1:723193-733327 GCA_018402905.1 Glandirana rugosa
CATGGGCTCGGAACGTTTCTCCTGTACCGCACACATGTGTCCTGCCTCTAGCTAGCTTGACTGATTGTTACAATCACTGGGGCACCCCACAATAAGTAAATAAAGGGGCTTTCCCTTACCCATCCAGGCACAGGGCAGCTTTAGAAACTAAAAGCCCAATCTTCACCGATCACGGCAGGTTCCTGTCACTTGAGGACCTTCAAGGACTGGGTACCCTTTTCATGATTATGGTCCACTCTCTTGGACCTGTACAGCACCCTGCAGGAATGCCTTAGCTCTGTGGTGTCCAGGATTCCACTACGCAGGGTCCAGCGCCTGAAGGTTGCATTAGAGGCAAAACCTCGCAGGATCCTTGTGTCCTCTTTGCAAGGCTCGGGTACCATTTATCTAAGCATATAGCCCGTTTCAAATGGATCCGATCGGTCAAACCCTTGATTCATTCAGGAACCGTTTTTGGGACTAAAGACCTGGAGCTCAGAGAGCTCAAAACATGCCCATCCACCTTGCAGACACCGATAAACTGAAGTGCTTCCTGTATGGGAAGGGTTTTATAGGGGACCACTTCCTGTCTAAGACTTTGTCTACCAGTGTCCATTCACCTGATAATGAAATATAACCCAGTAGGTAAGGAATATTAGCCTAACTCTGTGTCCCGTGATGTATGAAAAAGAAAAACGGACAACTCCATTTCTGAGCCGCTGTACTAACAATCTGACGTTAGTACAGCGATCTACCCTGCTGAGCTATGGTATTCTGACCGGGGACGGCTCCCCTGCCAGAACACTTCAGTCAGCGTTCTCAGCCATTGGCTGGGAGCACTGATTGCGCGCCAGTCGGCTGCTGGTTTTCCAGCATGCTCATCTGGTTTCTGTCAGCCCGGCGGCTGCCATACACACAGGCCGAATGTTGGCCAGTTTTTATTGAACTGCCCGATGTCATCCGGCATTCAGCCCATGTGTACTAGATTTTAAAAAGAAAAGAGGTAAAGCAGTGGTTGGAATTCATGTAGACAGGAAGTGGCTGTGGGAGATCAGCAGTGCTTGGATGCAACAAAGTATAAGAAAAGGATATAGATATATATATATATATATATATATATATAAACAAACAAACAAGTAATTTAACCTCTTGACCCCGCAATATAGCTGAAAGATGGCTACAGCACGGGCTTCCATGTACGTCCTCCCCTTCTCGCGCTAATTGGGACTCGGCTGATCACAGAGCAGGGTAAAGGGCCAATCACAGTGGGCCCTTTACCAAGTGATCAGCTGTCAGCCAATGACAGCTGATCATGGAAGTAAACATAAGCAGGTTACAGTTATCCGGCTTCTGTTAGAGGGACATCGGTCCCCTAAGTGCCCACCAGTGCTGCTAATCAGTGCCCTTCAGTGCTGCTAATCAGTGCCCACCAGTGCCACCTATCCATGCTGCCAATCAGTGCCTCTTGATCAGTGCCGCCTCATCACTGCCCATTAGTGCAGCTCATCAGTGCCACCTCAGTGTCCATCACTGAAAGAGCAAAATTACCTGTTTGCAAAATTTTATAACCAAATACGTAAAAACTTTTTTTTTTTTTTTTTTTGTAATTTTCAGTCTTTTTTGTTTGTTTAGTGAAAAATAAAAAACCCAGTGGTGATTAAATACCACCAAAAGAGAGCTATAAAATTGTGTTTAGAAAATGATGAAAATTTCATATGGGTACAGTGTAGCATGACCGAAAGTGTGAGAGCGCTGAAAGCTAAAAATTGGCCTGGTCAGGAAGGGTGTACAAGTGCCCAGTAAGCAAGTGGTTTAAAAAAAATGGAAATTGTTCATGATACATGGTGTTTTAGAAAACGTTCATTCAGTTGGGGTTTACATGTACATTGCATGTGCATTACATGCACTGTTTAAAAGTTTGTACATTTCACCAATCGGCCAACCTTATGACAACTGACAGGTTAAGTGGATAACATTGATGATCTACTTACAATAGCATTTGAAAGTTGTGGGATATATTAGGCAGCAGGTAAACATGTTGCTGTTAAAGTTGATGTGTTGAAAGCAGAAAATAGGCATTATAGCTTCTTGTGTATGGGACTGCTTAGCCGCAGTCTGTTTAGGGTACCTATGCCCATGACAATGGGCATGAGCATCAGAACTAGACCATGGAGAAATGGAAGAAGTGGCCTTTTCTGATGAATCATTTCTTTTACATCTTGTGGATGGCTGGGTCTGTGTGCTTCCTTTACCTGGGGAAGAGATGGCACCAGAATGCACTATGGGAAGAAGGCAAGCTGGTGGAGGTTGCATGATGCTCTGGGAAATGTAAACCTGGGGTCCTGCCATTCATGTGGATGTTACTTGACCCGTACCACCTACCTAAACATTGTTGGTGACCAAGTAAACCCCTTCATGGAAATGGTATTCCCTGTTGGCAGTGGCCTCTTTCAGCACCATAATTTGCCCTGCCACACTGCAAAGATGGTTCAAGAACATTTTGAGGAACACAATGAGTTTAAGTTGTTTGTGAGATCTCAAACCAGTCAAGCGTCAATGGAATGTGCTGGATAAACAAGTCCAATCCATGGAGGCCCCACCTCGCAACTTACAGGACTTAAAAGGATCCGCTACTGACAACTTGGTGCCAAATACCATGGCATACTTTCAGAGGTCTACAGAGGTCTAGTGGAGCCCATGCCTCAACAGGTCAGGGCTGTTTTTGTGTCAAGAGGAACCTACTCAATATCAAGTGGGTATTCATAAATTTGAGGCTGATTGCTTTGTATATGTAATTTTATCCCAGGAGAACAATAAACCATTTCTTAATGTATTTATAACTGCAGCATTACATAAAGAGGGATAACTTATTATACTCACCTAGGTGGATGACTTGCTGATCACTCAGTTCTCGGTTTTCAGTGAGCCGGTTACTGAAAGCCTCTCTCCTCTGCCCCTCCAGTGCTCACTGGTGCACTGTGCCATGGAGGGGGCAAGAGCGGCTGGCTCAGGCTGACCCAGCTGGTCAGGCATTTGGGTGGATCCTGACATTAAAGTTGGGATCCCTCCAGAGTCTGGAACTGCTGAGTAGCATCTGCCGACAGAAGACTTTAGCTCACTGTCGGTTGAATACGGGTCACAGAAGTGCAGAAATAATTGCACTCCTATGACCCACAGGAAAAGTAGGGCCAAATGAGGTTTGACCATACATCTCCTTTAACCATTTTCAAGATGACTACTTACTACAAAGGAAGATGGAATGCCACTGCACTGATGTAGATGAGCAGATTAAAAAAGTAAAAAGAAATAATATACACACATATATATATATATACACACACACACACACACACACACACACACACACAGGTTAGCAAATATAGATGGGGATGTCTTTTCTAGATTTCTTAATTATTGGTTAAAATAAGGAAAGATTTCCTTCTCTTAAGGCTAATCAAGGATTTAAAGCAGTGTATAATTTGCCTGCATCAAATATTGACTCAAATAAATCTGTCTCACTGCTAAAAATCACAAAAATGGTTTTTGAATTTTAAACTGGAAAGTAGGCCCCCTTTGAGACTTCCTGATAAATGAATTCACAAATTCCTTCTATAGCCAGGGGCATAAAATATGGAAATCAAACACATCCAATAAAATCTCAAGGACTCTGAAAGAAAAGTAAAAAATATAGAAGCAAAACAGACAAAAAAACAAAACAAATCTTTTCCCCCAAAATATGGATGTTATAAAATGATATAGAAAAAAAATAAGGCAAAAACCAGCAGTGAAAATTATAATTAAAAAAGTCTATAATGTTTCTTGGCTGGAAAAATGCCTTGAGGTTTGAGATCATGCACAACTCTCTCTTTCACTCTCATGAGAGTTTTCCAGGAAGGGAGGGGGGGATAAGTCATAAGAGGGCCAATGAGAGCTGCAGGGCTGGAGGTGTGCCTCTATGTGTAAATTTAGGAAGTGAACAGGCAGCAGCTTCAGCTTCCCACAGTCAAAATGATTGCAGCCAGACTAAGTGGAGGGAGGTTTCTGCAGCATATTTAGCAAGTACAGAATCACAGCATATATAAAATAATATGCAAAGTGGTTGGAGGGAAGCTTCAGAATGGCAAAGATGTTTTTATTACAAATTATGTGAGCAGACTGCAGTTCCCCTTTAATCCATCATTCACAAGGTTTTAAATGGCATTGGACTCCGAGGCTGTTGTATGCCCCCCACTGATGCTAGCACTAGAATTGCTGCCTGCCAGTGAGTGCTGGAACCTAGAACTAAGCCCAGGAGATGAAACTATCAGCTCCTGCTTTTCAGATGCCTCTACAGCCTGTAGGAGCGCACTGTAAAAAGGGGTGCAAACACAATGCTTCTATATTGTGTTTACATAAGAAGTGTAATGATGTCACAAGTGATGTCCCTGTTCCTACAAGGCGCAGAGCTGCAGCCTCTACCTTTAGCAGTAGATAATTGCTATAGTGATTTATTGCTGGCAGATTACAGGGCTGCATGGTGGTGGTGGGTCTGAATCAGATCTCCACTGACCTGATCTGCATCCCCCAATGTAGAAAAAAAACGTAAAAAGAAAAAAGTGGTGTAAAAAAAAATGAAAAAAATAAAGTTAATATATATAATTCTAGTATATATTTATCACTAGCACTGGCTAATGACCTATTAAGGGTGGACATGCAAACTGTTTAAAGTTGCTGCTTCTTAGGCCTCATGCACATGGATAAAAAAAGGCCACTTTTACAAGCGCACATCATATTTTTTTTAGGACTCTAAATTCAGTACTATGTTAGCCTATGTGGCCATGCACATCAGGTGTTTAGATCAGTATTTTAAGAGCAGTGTTTAAAGGCATGAAAAAATTGCACCAAAGCTGCATTCAGAAAAGAGCTTGAGAACATAATTTGTGCACAGTGTGTGAATGTACATAAATGCCCATGCATCAACCTAAATGTATTCCCATGGCCAGACAACTCCATACACGCATAAACGCACGTACATACTTGACATTTTTCTGGCAGAACAAATACAGCATATTTGGAGCATGAATTCATACTCCCATGTGCATGAGGCCTTATATGGGTGTTGCTGGTCTTCTTAAAGGATAAGTTCACCTTTTGGGAAATAAATGCATATATTTTTCCAGGGAAAAAAAAATGTGCAGTTATTTTTTTCTGTAAGCAGCCTGGAAAGCATTGCACCCATGATCAGTGAATCATGGTTGCAATGCCAGACTCATGCAAACAAGCCCTGCAGCTTTTAACCTGCACCTCCATACAGGCTGACTGTTTACAAGGCCGCTCATCAGCGACTTTGCAGCTTATTCAGAACTACAAGCAAAGTTCATGCTTTCACCGGAAATTGTGAATGAACGACGTGGCCCAGTGGGTGCACCGCACACCCTTGGAAGTTTTTCTACTACAAACAGCTATTGGTAGATTCAGGCCAGATATTGAAAATCTTGGAAGTCTCGTCAGTTTGCAGAAGTTTTCCCAGTTCATCAAGTATTTTGGAGTTTTCTCTGTAACAGTCCTGCGGCCAACAGTGACAACCTGTCTGTGTTCCAGTTAGCACTGGATTTCACTATTCAGGTCAGGTCACTATATATCTGGCGATTCCTGTCAAGTTAGTTGTCTCTCCTGTCCCAATCTCTGAAGACTCGCTTGTTGTGAGTGGCTTGAAGGCTATATGCAGATACGAGGATTTTTCTCCTCTTATATTACCCAAGGCTTGAGGCTGTAACAAGCTGGGCTCTTCGTAAAGGGGATTTCGAACTGCCCTTTTTTGTGAACTTAAATATTTCCTGTAGGCATTTTTTATACAAGCCACTAGAAGGAACATCCTATTTATTTTTACACTCTCTAGCTGTACAGGGGAGGCAGAACACTTCTTATTCTCAGGTGTCCATGCACTGTTGATGCTCAGCCCACTATCTAAAATTTCCTCCCTTCCTCTTGATGGCGACATAGCACTCGAGTATGGGGGTGCAAGCACAAGCAGACTCCTTTTGCACTCATCTTTGCTTGAGGACTGGAGAGGTGGCTCAGCTCAACTAATCCTGCTGCCTAGAAGCATCTATGTGATCTGCCGGTTGCAATATGTAATCTCGGCTAGGTCTGCTCACTCAAATTATTTTTTTACTCACTTTGGAGCAGTGGATCCTTCATTAAGAAGGACATCCGATAGATTTGGAATATTCCAGTGGCAAGGAGAATCTCATATGCCCTGTGAAAGATGCCTCAGGTAACTGCACTTTTCCACCTTCTCTGAGCCTACGGTCTCTAAATTCTCCCAGAGACCCTCTATAGAACTCATATGATACGGAGTCCTTGGAAAAATAAATTCTTCAAGCTGAATATTCGTTGAGGCAGTTCATTCCTCCCAAAAATTGGAATATTCCATATATTTCTTTACCTAGAATGGTGTCTGTACTTGATTCTCAAAGACATAAATGCCCTAAGCGTTTCCTTATCAACCCCTAAGCAGTTCCTGACACTGTATCCCTTTACAGAAGAATTTGTCAAAGGATGGTCTACACCTTCCATGGCTGACCCGCCTGTGTCCTGACTGCCAAAATTCTGGCAAATTTAATCCTGGAGCATCCTCCCATGTAGAAACCGCATGAGAGAAGTCTCTACAAAACAAGAGAAATCCCCTCTGAGGCATTTGTTATCTGAATAAGTGACTCCATCGGAAGACCTTTCCGCTCTTCCTGTTCCAGTGATAACACATAAAATGGGATTTTTGTATTCACCATAAAATCTTTTTCTTTGAGTTCATTGGAGGACACAGCAGACATCTTGATCCCTGACCACTGGGTTATAGTTATAGTGCCATCTTAAGGAGTAGAACACTAGGCACAAAAAAACAGAGCTCATGATTGTGGCTGAACCCCCAACCTGCTAAAGGCAACTCAGTTCGTTACAAAATCCCTGCAGAAAAGGACTCATCACCGAAACCAGGCCCAGATGGCAAAGAAACTACCTACCACGGACCACCATATGGACTGAAATAAATAGGCAAGTTGGTATAAACAATTCCAGCTAACACCAGACTTCCAACCGAGCTCACTATGACAAGTTCTGTGTCCTCCCTGATAGCAGATGTTCACAACATCCAAATTATAGACCACCAAAGGTCAGAAAGGATGACCCTGCAATCGGGTGGTCCCATGTCATAGGAGCAACCATTTGCTGATAGCCACAGAAGGGAAAGTTGGAGACTGAAAACCTCTGTTAGCTGAAATCCTACACTGGCTTTCAGGACCCCTCCTCAGCCTGGTAGGCTGTCACCCTTTGAGAGGCTAAAGGGTACCCCAACACTAGGCTGAGTGTGTAAGCTACCAGAACAGCAAGAAACAGCTCTCCAGCTGTTGTGAAAAGACTGAACCAAGCTGCCCAGCATCAAGCATACAGGTAGAAGTGAAACCAGCAAAAAACAGAACAGTAACTCAGAGCTCCCAACAGACAGAAAACTCTAAAGCAGAACACAGAATCCAGCGGCCATAGGTCTTAGGAGTTCAAGACCAAAAGTGGTAATCCAAAATTCCCTCAGAGAAAAGAACATTCTGCAGGAGCCACTAAAGCATACTTCAAATGAGGAGTCAGATCCAGCTTCAACCATAGACGATTTCTGGTACATCTGAACCATTAGAAGGTCAGGACTAACCAAAGTATGTAGTCAGCCAAAACCCAAACAGCATCCTTAAGAGGAGGTTGCCCAGATATCCCACAATGGGGATACCCTGGCGCAGAGCAAGACATGCCCTGAAGACAGCACTGTCAAAAGTGCATATTATGAGACAAAAGAAGAGTACTCTTATCCCTAGTAAGGTGGTTGCCTGAGGCAGCTCTGAAGAGACATGGTCCCATGAGGGTTTGCACCAAAAACACCTATCATCCATGCCTGCTTCATGGGCCAACACTGAAATAAAAGGTACGCATTTGCCGAGAATACTCAGATAGGAGCAAGATGAAAAACAACCCTTCTATGCAACAACATAGGGTTGCTGGCATGAATACCAAATACCCCATATAGGGAGATAAGTGTGGGAAGAAAAATCCCCCCATATGAGTCTATTCAACCCTTTCATTTAAGATAGATTAGTGTCACAATCATGGTTGTGCAAGACAGGACCGGTCAGGGACAACAAAGGTTCAAAGTACCCCAGCAAGATCAATAGGAATTGAAGCACTAGTGTACTCACCACAGGAATCACTGAGCCTAAACAGCAGACAGCTCACCAACAACAGAAACAGCCCTTAACCCAGAGGATGGCCCCTACATTTACCAAGTAGCAAAATCTTGAGGGGGGAAATTTTTGCAGGAGCCCCCAGTTTACACACAGGACCCCCAAGGGTAGGGCATGCTCCAAGTGGAAGACAGTAGGCCAAGGGCCGCCAAAGAATCCTCGACAGAGAGCAGCACTAGTAAAACTACAGGTGGTCTACATGGGCATGCCACAGTGTCCTTAGGACCAACATCAGCCGGCAAGGAGCCGAGACCCTTCCACAGACCGTCTCAGCAGCCAAAGCTTAGAGACATCAGAGCTACAGATTGGTCAATTAAAATTCAGCAGCGGGAAAGCAAGCAGCATGCTAAATACCTCATTGGGCGGATACAGCAAGATGCATCTTGGTCAACACAAAAAAAAAAAAAAACTAAAACTGAAGAAATCCCTTTTGGGGAAGCCCAATGAGGGCTGAAATAGTATGTATGGAAATGTACAGTTTAAAATACTGTGAGCTCTAAAGCAGAATGTAATTGCTGGGACAGAGCCCAGGACATGCAGTCTGCAAGGTCACAGTGCCAAGCACAATGTCAAACTGCCTGTAAAACATAAGAAGCCGCAGCCAGCGCAAAGAAGCCAAACCATCACTAGAGGAAGGTGAACTGAAGATGCTCAACCCCTGAAAAAAATCTTCCCTGCCAGAGCACTAGAAGTGTAAGTGTGCAAGGAACCTTGAACCCACCAGACAACTCTAAACCCCATGTAAAACAACTATTTGAAAGATGTGGTTGTGGTGCTGCTAACAAGTGTATATCTCAGAAAATCAAAAATATATAAATATAAGTCTATGCTGACCAGATGTGATAGCTGCTGCCCCCACACTGACACCTAATAGATAGATGTCTGGACTAGTAAAAGAGGTTACGAAAGGGAGTGGGTGTGGCGCTGCTAAATGAGCCAAAGGTTAATGAACTGCAAATATGAAAAAAATCACAGTTGTGCTAGCATAACAGTGCAAAGTGCAAAAATGATGTACAATCACTAATATGCAAATGTAAAACACACAGTATAAAACCAAATGTTAATGAAGTGCAAAAATGCCAAATAAAAAATTAGTTGAGAAAGCGTAAAAGTGCAAAATCGATGTGCACCCACTAATAAAGAGCAATATATGCAAAAAACACAAGTATGCAAATGTAAAATGTGCAGTGCAACTTCCAAAAGTAAATAAATAAATTGGATGTGCCATGTGAAAAAAAAAACGAAAAGGGAGAAGTGCAAAATTCTCTATTTGGATATATATAGTGGTAGTCCACAATCTGTTAAATAGATAAAATAGGTCCAATGATGTATGAGGTGACAAAATGTCATACAATCCAAAGAAAACCACTGGTGGCAATGGTGTACAGTATAAGTGGAGCAGATAAAGGTAGTGAGTCACTCGTGCTCCCCTCCACACACCACACTCACCCGCTCCGCCGTCTCAAGACTGAACTAAACTAAAGTTAACATATTCCTGTTAAGATCAGAAGTTTAGGTAAGCAGCCCTGGAGAACAGGAGCCAACAGCATTGAAATTGTAAATTGCAAGTGCTGTGATACATTGACTCGCAGTGTTGGACGAGACACCGCAGGTTCACCGACCCCTTGATTTAGTGGGGGGTTAAGCCGGGAAAGGAGAAACCGTTCTATCCCACCGCTGAAGTATTTTTCCCGGAGGCGGAGTGGGTGAGTGTGGTGTGCGGAGGGGAGCAAGAGTGACTCACTGCCTTTACCTGCTCCACCTATACACCATTGCCACCAGTTGAATTATATGGTTTTATTTGGATTGTATGACATTGTGTCACCTCATACATCATTGGACTTATTTGATATATTTAACAGATTGTGGACTACCGCTATATATATATATA
>BLSH010365564.1:775463-786537 GCA_018402905.1 Glandirana rugosa
GGATTAGCAGAGGGGGCGGGGGGCAATGAGTGGAAGCCAGTGGAGGGATTGACAGAGGGCGTCAGGGGCACTGAGTGGAAGCCAATGGAGGGATTGGCAGGGGGGCAGAGGGCACTGAGTGGAAGCCAGTGGAGGGATTGGCAGAGGGCGTGGGGGGCACTGAGTGGAAGCCAGTGGATGGACTGGCAAAGGGGATGAGGGGCGTTGAGTATAATAGCAATGCTATGAATAAGCACCCTTAGGGGGGCGTGAAACACATCAACAATATATTCCTTGTCTGTACCACATGGATTTGATTCAATAAAACTTTTAATTGGAGTGCGGCCATCCGGAGTTTCTTTTTGCTACTGGGCGTTGAGTAGAAGCCAGTGGATGGATTAGCAGAGGGAGTGGGGGACACTGAGTGGAAGCAAATGGAGGGATTGGCAGAGGGAGTGGGGGGCACTGAGTAGAAGTCAGTGGAGGGATTCGCAGAGGGCATGGGGGACACTGAGTGGAACCCAATAGAGGGATTGGGAGAGGGGGCGGGAGGCACTGAGTGGAAGCCAATAGACAACCACTGGCTTGCTAAAGAAGTTGAGGGTAAAGGTGATGGACTGGCCAAGCATGTCTCCAGACCTAAACCCTATTGGGCATCTGTGGGGCCTCCTCAAATGGAAGGTGGAGGAGCGCAAGGTCTCTAACATCCACCAGCTCCGTGATGTCGTCATGGAGGAGGGGAAGAGGACTCCAGTGGCAACCTGTGAAGCTCTGGTGAACTCCACGCCCAAGAGGGTTAAGGCAGTGCTGGAAAATAATGGTGGCCACATAAAATATTGACAGTTTGGGCCCAATTTGGACATTTTCACTTAGGGGTGTACTCACTTTTGTTGCCAGTGGTTTAGACATTAATGGCTGTGTGTTGAGTTATTTTGAGGGGACTGCAAATTTACACTGTTATACAAGCTGTACACTCACTACTTTACATTGTAGCAAAGTGTCAGCTCTTCAGTGTTGTCACATGAAAAGATGTGATGGGTGTACTTACTTTTGTGAGATACTGTATATATACAGTGTATAGGAAATAGTATAATCATACAGGTATATCACCTCTCTACTGTCTGTGGTGGTGTGGTACCCCACCAGGAGGATGACCTGGCAGGTTGAGGGGCTCCAGGGGATTTGCCTATTTGGGAGGAAACTGGCTTTTCAGTTTCGTCATTTCTTAACCCCTTCCTTACTGGGCACTTAAACCCCCCTCCTGCCCAGACCAATTTTTGGCTTTCAGCGCTGTCGCATTTTGAATGACAATTGCGCGGTCGTGCGACGTTGCACCCAAATAAAATTTGCGTCCTTTTTTCCCACAAATAGAGCTTTCTTTTGGTGGTATTTGATCCCCTCTGCGTCATTTCTGATCGCCGTTATAAACAAAAAATGAGCGACGATTTTGCAAAAAAGAACAATATTTTTTACTTTTTGCTTAAGTACAAATCCATTAAAAAAAATATTCATCAGTTTAGGCCGATATATATTCTTCTACATATTTTTGGTAAAAAAAAAAATCGCAATCGGCGTATATTGATTGGTTTGCGCAAAAGTTATCGCGTCTACAAACTGGGAATTGATTTATGGCGTTTTTATTTTTATTTTTTTTTTACTAGTAATGTCGGCGATCTGCGATTTTTATCGAGACTGCGATATCGGGGCGGACATGTCGGACATTTTTTACACATTTTTGGGACCAATGACATTTATTCAGCGATCAGAAATTTAAATGTCCATTGATTACTGTGTAAATGTCATTGGCAGTGAAGGGGTTAACCAGCAGGGGGCAGTGAAGGGGTTAACAAATGTTCCCTGGTTGTGTTCTAACTGTGGGGGGGGCAGGGCTGGCCGGGACATAACAGATCTAACTGATCCCAGTGACAGGGATCAGTAGATCTGCTATGTCCCCTGTCACAGAACGGGGAACCGCCGTGTTTACAACGGCGGTTCCCCGTTCTGAGGCTCCTAAAGGAGATCGGCGGGTCTCGGGCGGACATCGAGTCCGCCCGACCCACGGGCACGCTCGCGCAGCCTGGAGCATGCGCAGTGGAGGACGTCCTCCCGGCATTTCAGATCCGCGCTGGAGCCGTACTTTGGCAATAGCGCGGATCTGAAGTGGTTAATATCATATTTCATTCTATTTATAGTCCATAAACAGAATCCTGAATACATTAATCTATATGAGCTATCTAATTCATAGGTGTTTTTGTCAATGGGGACACTGCTTTTGTAAAGGGAATGCATCATCATAGGCTCATTAATGAATCAAAATATTATTTTATTTTTCATATGTCAAATTAGGTTTATGAATTTGCTCTGAGTATCACATAATGCTTTTAAAGTGGTTGTAAAGGCAGAAGGTTTTTTACCTTCATGCATTATCTGCACTTAAGTGCAGCTCCCCCCAAAGCCCTTCCTTATACTTACCTCAGCCTGATCACTATTCAGCGATGTGCATGAGAGCAGAGACTCTTTCGTCTCTCTCATTCCTCATTGGCTTAGAGAGAGCAGCAGATGCCATTGGCTCCCACTGCTGTCAATCAAAGCCAGTGAGGAGGGAGCAGGGCTGGGGCCAAGCCATGCTCTGTGTGTCTTATGGACACACAGCGCCAGATCAGGAGGGAGCACTCACAAGTGCCCCCATAGCAAGTGGCTTGCTATGGTGCCATGCAGCAAGGGGGAGGGGCCAGGAGTTTCAGAGGGGGACCCCAGAAGATGAGGATGGGGGACTGTCATGTATTATTAAAAAAAAAAAAAAAAACACAAACGTTTACTATCACTTTAATTCATTTTAACCAATAATTGTATGTCACCCTTAGGTGCAAACAGTTGTGTAAAGTATTTTCTTGGAACAGGAATAAAATTCTAGCAAGACATCTATGAGCAGGACACAGAGGAAAGCCTAAATGTTTAAAGTTTCAGAAAATTCAGGAAAAAACACTGGGCCCAATAAAAGATGACTTGGACCAGATACTTCTGCAAACAGAGAAAAAAATAATTTTTAGACTGAATACTAGAGTACCTTGTTGCCTGAATGAAGGTTTTATATATGCGCCTTTTGTAAATTAATACATTAGTTTATTAGTGTAGTGGGATTCAACATGAGGAAAAAAGAAGGGATAATAGGATTGTTGTTGACCCACTCTCTAAAATAAATGAATACCTTATTGTCTGATATGTTGAATTTTATGTATTCACCGTGGGTAAAAAAAAAAAAAAAAACTTTTACAAACCAAAAAAAAAATTAAAAAAACATTAAAAGGATTCTGAAAATTGCAGTAGGAAATTAATCTGTAAGTAATCGCAGTTTAGTAAGGAGTTTGATTTGATTTAATACACCGATTTTATGGATGTAGCTTGCGATGCTAATAATCACAACTATATACTATAAATATTGACACACATTTAAATAAATTATGATAAGAAATTAAAATAATATAATTTTGATGGATTAATGAGCCTAGGATGATGCATGTTAATAGCATTTATTTGATTGAGATAACATTGAAATAAGATTTCTGAACTTGATAGATTACATAGAATAACATTGTTATACCTGTTTTTATGAATGGAATGTAAATAGAATGAAATATGACAGTAATATTAAAAATGAACTGTATTGTTGCTATAAAGTAGAACGTATGCAGCTCTAATGTCGTTTTGTAAATATAGGTAAGATTTCTGTGTGGCAATCTGTGTTTATTCTACATTTATAATTAGGACAATGGTTGTGGAAAACATTCAACCCACAAAAAGGAGTAGGTATGCCCACGTATCCCCAAAAATAAAGATGGTGCCAGTGGCATGGATAAAGGAAACAAGACAAATACAAGTCCTGCTGTGATGGCGGTGGTGAGACGCCTGCATGTTGCGTTAAGTAATTTGAGGACGTTGTGTGGTAAATCCATGATTAAGCCCCGCTGTGGGTGAAACACGTTGGGGGCATGGGTTTTGGGGTTTGGCCAACAGATCTTAAGCTATTGCATAGCACTGTATGCATTCCCTCAAGTTGTAGATTGCTATGCCTTAGTTTTTCATATGCCTGCGCCATAGTGGTATTCGAGTAATTGCTCTCAGGTCAGTAAATTCTTCTGTGTGTCTCACACGGTTGGTGCTCTCACGGTTTAGAGTAGAATGCACACTACAATGCAGGTTTGTGAGGTAAATGTATGGAAGACCTCTGCTTTGAACATAGGTGTGTGCAGCCTATTGCATTAGGGTGTGCACCACAAAGCTCAAACAAACATGAGTGTGTGTGTGTATATATGTCAGAAGGGCAGAGGGCTGTGTCAGAAGGGCAGAGGGTGGTGTCAGTAGTTTATTTTTATTTTATTTCTTTTTTTTACAATTTTGTTTTTTTATTTATTTTTAAAATTCTATTTAGGAGCCCTGCTGGGGGGCTTTGGTGAAATATCAGGGGTCTAAACACAGACAAAGAAAGAGACTGAGGACAGAGATTCCCCAGTCCCTTTCTCTGCAGCCAGGCAGCAGGGGGGATCTGCACAGTACAGGGTGATTAGGGTGTGCCCAGGCACACCTTCCACCCTATGTGCGCACAACTATGGCATTGAAACTAGAATTAGCCAGATCCTGTTTGTTGGTTGGTAGGGAGTGAGTCAGGGATAATTTTGTTTGTTTGTTAACATGACAATGAATGAGTAAAAACTTTCAGCTTGTCTGAACAACTGCATTATACTCCGATTTCAACTTCCCAAATGCCAACGCCTTCCCAAAGGACACATATTTTAGAGGCAAATATTTAATGTACCACACTGTTATATTACCACCAATGGTACAAAGGAAGAAACAATTTGAATTGCACCTCAAACACATTAATGAATTTCCTACTAATCCCTAAAATTTGTAATGAAACTTCCTCGCAGCGTGGTCCCTATGTATTGGTGGGGATCTAAAAAAAAGGTATGCTATCGACTGCAATCAGATCACAACTGTCATCTGTTGATTAGTTCAGAAAAGAAAACTAGGCCACTGCTATGTAAAAAAAAAATGCTCTATTCCATTTCTTTCATATTTAGTAATCACTGAGATATCTACTATGTAAAAAGTATGTATAATAATACAATACCATTTTCTGGTTCCTGTGATGTGTGTACCATTGTATCTTCATTTTTGGGCTTAGCTTCTGTTCTGCCATGTTCTTCATCGGAGGACACAGTGTCAATTAGAATCTGGACCCTGCTATAGAGCGATTCCTGTACTTTTGGCTTTGTTTCTGGGACAATGACATCTTCAATCAAACCTGGTATCACTGGTTCAGAAACGTTTGGTAGCTTATCTTCCGGTGCAATGGGATCTCCTTTAGGTTCTTTAACGGCTTGTGAGGCTCTAACTGGAAGTTTTGACTTCTTAGAAGAACGACCAGTACCACTGCTGTCCTCGCTGTGTGATATTAATCCATTGCTTTCTGATAAGGATAAGCTTTTTGATGGGGAAGAACCCTTGCTTTTGGCATAGGTTGACCTTGGTATAGAAGATGAACTTTTTCGGGGTGGAGCCACATGGACCATTTCATCTTCACTAGACGATGCAAGTGGTATCCTTTGTGGTAAATGTTTTATTCTGTGTGTATACTCAGGATTTGACCTTTCTCCATTGTTAGATTTTATACTAGATTGGATGGGAAGTGAACGAGTTGGCTTTGCAGGTGGTTGCTGTAAACTTCTCATATCTGAGACTTCTTGCTCTCCATGTGCATTTCCAGAACTTTCAGCGCTCTTCTCCCAAAACTTCTTTAGTGACATAAACTGTCCCTTATCTAGAAATTGCTCTTGCTCTGATTCCATCTCCTTTATTGAATGCACTTCAAAGTTTGCATTGGTTTTGACATTTTTAGTGGACTCTCCTACTGGGGAGGACAATGCTGAGTGCCCTGGTGCAGCACCTGACTGATCCGATTGTAGAGAGGCTTCTGGGTTAAATGCTTCACCACTTGTTTTTCTTTTTACAGGTATTTTACTTGGACTGCTAGCGTCTTCCTTTGGGCTTTTCCCTGGAACAGAGGTTTTTCTGCTTAATGGAATAGGTTTTGGTATGGAATTTTGGGGTACTCGCTCTGTGAAATCTGGCAAACGTTGCTCTATAATAAAAACAAATATTTTAGTTAAAAGCGAACAAGCCAAAAAATGGTTAATACAAAATTTTAAACAATGTAATGATTAAATGTTTATTTTAGAGTTGTTACACTTAAAGGTTTTCTTTTATGAAACCTAACGAGCGATGGTAAAACCATATTTAGCTCATCTTACCCCACCATTATATTACAGTCAGCATGTATGATTAAGCTAAAACTGCCTACAAACTTCACATGGTAGCCAACATAGTGGCACAATATGAGCACCAAATGAACTTTTATTTACACGGAAAATAATAAATCGGCAAGGCAAACCCAACCTGGCCAATGGACTCTCCCCCCCCAGTAGGCTGTGTCAGGGATGCCTACTTAAAGTTTAACTGTGGGAAAAACTTTAATGTAAAGTGATTGTAAACGATTAAAAAATAAATAAATAAAAAAAAATCTCTATCCTTAAGTGCCCTGTGCAATGGAATTGCACAGAGCGGCCTCAAACCTCCTCTTCTCGGGTCCCCCACTGGCGCCTCCTCTCTGTCGAAAACCCCCAAGGGAAGCCACTTTCCATGGCGGGACTCGTGTTTCCTCCCGAGCCTTGCTGTTGCGTCCATTGACACAGATAGTGGGACTCGGCCCGTCCCACATTCCCTCAACAATCGATTTGACTGACAGCACTGGAAGCCAATGGCTTCCAGTGCCCCAGCAAAGCCAGCGAGACCTGGAAGTGAAGGGAAAGAGATGCAGACTTGCACAGCGTTGGATTGCATAAGGTAGGTATGGGGGGGGGGTGGTGGTGGTGGGGGTCAAAATCAACGTCTAACCATTTTTTAGGAATGCATTATGATAAAAAATGTTTACGCTTTAGAACCACTTTATATTTATTTTTCAAAGCTATAGAGGATATACAGTATCTCACAAATCTGTCAGCATTGCTTCAGAGGTTGAAGGGGTAGGGGGTCAGCCTGTTGGTGCTCAGACCATACGCCGCACACTGCATCAAATTGGTCTGCATGGCTGTCATCCCAGAAGGAAGCTTCTTCTAAAGACGATGTACAAGAAAGTCCACAAACAGTTTGCTCAAGACAAGCAGACTAAGGGCATGGATTACTGGAACCATGTCCTGTGGTCTGATGAGACTAAGATAAACTTATTTGGTTCAGATGGTGTCAAGCGTGTGTGGTGGCAACCAGGTGAGGAGTACAAAGACAAGTGTGTCTTGCCTACAGTCAAGCATGGTGGAGGGAGTGTCATGGTCTGGGGCTGCATGAGTGCTGCCGGCCCTGGGGAGCTACAGTTCATTGAGGGAACCATGAATGCAAACATGTAATGTGACATTCTGAAGCAGAGCATGATCCTCTTCCTTTGGAGACTGGGCCACAGGGCAGTATTCCAACATGATAATGACCCAAAACACACCTCCAAGATGACTACTGCCTTGCTAAAGAATCTGAGGGTAAAGGTGATGCACTGGGCAAGCATGTCTCCAGACCTAAACCCTATTGAGCATCTGTGAGGCATTCTCAAACGGAAAGTGGAGGAGCGCAAGGTCTCTAACATCCACCAGCTCTGTGATGTCCTCATGGAGGAGTGGAAGAGGACTCCAGTGGCAACCTGTGAAGCTCTGGTGAACTCCATGCCAAAAAATGTTAAGGCAGTGCTGGAAATTAATGGTGGCCACACAAAATATTGACAATTTGGGCCGAATTTGGACATTTTCACTTAGGGGTGTACTCACTTTTGTTGCTAGAGGTTTAGACAATGGCTGTGTGTTGAGTTATTTTTGGGGGGGGGGGGGCAGCAAATTTACACTGTTATACAAGCTGTACACTCACCACTTTACATTGTAGCAAAGTGTCATTTCTTCAGTGTTGTCACATGAAGATAGAATAATATATTTACAAAAATGTGTGGGGTGTACTCACTTTTGTGAGATACTGTAAATCCACTTTGTGTGAACCAAATGCCTTGGCAAAACCAGATGTTCCCTTGTATATGTAGCAGTGACATAATTACTGTCCTGTACATAGCCTGTGCATAGAGGAGAGCTTCGGGAGGAGTAACCCAACAGGCTGCCTGCAGAGGAGGGGCAGATACAAGACCAGGCACAAGGAGAGAGCAGCAGTGACCAGTCTTTATTACATGAAAGTGCAGAGGTTATTGCATGCCAGATTATTAAAGTGAGCTGAAGATATGCACAGATGACACCAATTCATTATTATTTAGACAATGTTTAGCCTGGAGTTTAGCTTTAAGATTGCCTGTTCTGCAATCTGACTCATCCAAACTAACTACCGTACAAAAAACAATACCAAACAATACCCTGTAGGCTAAAATGTGTTATACCATACTCAGCAAATGTCAACAGTCAGCCTAAATATGGTTAAATCAATGTGAATACCTCAAGAATTAAGTATCCTCTATATGCACATTACCTTGCTCATGTGGCCATCCTGCATCGGCAGAAGAGGAAAAGTTAACATCATGTATCCTATCTGCTGCTGGGATATCGCTGCTGAATCTTTTCTGTAAAATTATTGCAAGGATTAAAAAAAATACAAAGATTACAGATAAGTGGTTATAAGTAGCAAGCGTCATCAACCTGTTACTTCTATGATGTGTTTTCAAAGCAAAATTGACTTTACCTGAAAGGTTACTCCTTTTCTATGTTTTTGCTTTGTGTGCTCTTTAAAAGCTTTTTTAGCCATACTTCTATAGTGGGTCACAGGAGTGCATGCACTTTTGCTCTCCTATGTCCCAGAGCCAGCTGATAGCGAACTGATTACTGCTGTCAGCTGACATGGCAGAGCAGCTCAAGGCTCTGGAAGGATCCCGACCATATTGTTGGGATCCACCCAGCTGCCTGATTGACTGATGGCTCTACCTCTCAGCGCACAGCTAAGAGCCAAAGCTAGGTGTGCCTGTGTCCCCTCCAGCCCAGCACTCTAGTGAGCGCTGGAGGGGCAGAGCAGAGAGTAGTAACTGGCAGTCACTGCTCTCAACTCTGAACAGACCAAGAACTGAGCAATCAGCAGTCATGTAATTGCTCTGTTCTCGGTCTTAGAGCCAAAGTGGGACAGTTGCAGCATAGAGGGGAGTTTTTTTATTAACACACAAAAAGGGAAGACATTTTAAATCACACAAGCTATATGGTCAAATTATGTGGACACCGTTCCAAATTATTCAGCTTCCCTGAGAAGGATACGGTTAATGCTAAAGCATAAAAATACATTTTAGACAAATTTGAGCTTTTAGTTTTGTGGCAACAGTCCTGTCCTCTGTCTCTTTGTCTGGCATGTTTCATTAGGATCCGTCCTGAAATTCCGGCAGCAAAAGATGACTGCTCATTCCTCTATAGCTTCTCAAAGCGTCTTTGTGTAAAGGTGCAGACACTTTGCTTTGCATGCTTTCAGACTGATGCCAATTGAAGTGCTCACTACTAAAACACTACTGAAATTCAAAATGCACTTAAAAGGATAATGAAAGCCATGAACATAAATGTAATATACTGCCGCTTAGACATGGCGGTTGCATTCGTTTTCATATTTTTGAATATCGTCCTTCTTAGCTATCTTCTGTATGTCAGCAATTGCCCTGCACCCCATGTAATGGAGAAATAGAGATCAGGACATGTTTGATGGTCTAAATCATTAGAGCTGCCTAGGGTTACAATCATGGCTCCCTCTATAGATACGATGGAGGAGTGATGTAGCCACTCAGTGACAGGAAGTGTTAATGGCAGGATCACCAGGTGAAAATAAAACAAAAGAAGCTTGAAAAATGAATGTAGCCAGTAAATCAAGGAGTACAAATGAATTACCACGCATTGTATGCATGGAAACTTCTGCATGTAACAGCACCTCACCCAATAGCCACCATCCTCAGTGATTACTTTCTAAACCGCTCATTCCTCAACTTTGACTTTAAAGTGGTTAAAAGGACACATTTACCAGGTTAATATGCCAAGTGTTCTCACAAACGGATCAAAAGCTGCATAATGTATGAATGTGTTTTTAGGTTAACATACATATATATTAGACTAGTTAATAACTGCATATGGGGTCATTTCCCTGTGGTTCATAGGCATCTGACCACCCAATGTCCTGCTTGTGCATCTTCGACCACAAAGTCAGACTCACCAAAGAAGCATAAATAACTAGAGAGTGGTGAATTAAAGCTGATCTCCATGTTTCCTGTCAGTTTAAATAGTTTGTTTGGACCAAGCTGGTTCAAACAAACTATTTCTTTCACTAAGTGCTGCATTGGCTCTAAGCGCTGAATGAATTGTATGTAGCTTCAGCACAGTGTCAGGTTCTAGGTGTGAGAAAGACTTCCTGTCTCTCACCCAGAACAAAACAGAGTCGGTCTGAGCGGCACTTAACCATTCAAAGGCAGCTTTGTTTTCTGCGAATGAATACAAAGCTTCCTCTGATTGGCTGAGTCTGAGTGTGTGACATCATCAGCCCGCTCTCTGTCTCAGCCAACCAGATGAAGCTTAGTATTCATTCACATAATACAAAGCTACCTCTGAATGGCTGAGTGCCCCACAGACTGATTTGTTCTGTTTCGTGTGTGAGACGGGAAGTCTCTCTCTCACAGCTGGAACCCAGGACTGTGTAATGTATGTAGCTGAAGCTACATACAGTTCATGCAGCGTGAAGAGTCAATACGGCACTCAGTGAAGGATATCGTTTGTTTGGACCAAACTATTTAAAGTGACAGGAAACATGGAGATCAGTTTTTTTTTTTTTAACAGAAAAGTTTTTATTGTTTTCAAAATCAAACAAGAGCATAGGTAGCATACAAGTAAGAGTCGCTCAACGAGTGATTACAAATACAAATAATCCAGTAATTCGCAGTAATATTAGGCAGATAGAATTATATGAATAGCAGTCAACATAAGTGGCAGTGTCAAACACATTTATCATGCAAAAAGACCGGATTAGTTACAAATAAATCTCCCCC